>JAHBBA010000982.1:0-77412 GCA_018806925.1 Skeletonema costatum | reverse complement strand
CAGGTCACCTACGAGAGTGCAGCAACGCTATTACGTAATAAACGAGCATGAGTAGTGGCATATATCCGTCTATACTATCGTAGCCAAACATAATGGGCCCCTAGAAGCGGTTGATTGCTCCATTGACACCGCTAGATACGATATGGTGCTAGAGTGTTGCTCGGGCCATGTCAAATTGGACCTCATCAGGTCACCTACGAGAGCTGCAGCAACGCTATTACGTAATAAACGAGCATGAGTAGTGGCATATATCCGTCTATACTATCGTAGCCAAACATAATGGGCCCCTAGAAGCGGTTGATTGCTCCATTGACACCGCTAGATACGATATGGTGCTAGAGTGTTTTCTTGGCCATGTCGAATTGGACCTCATCAGGTCACCTACGAGAGTGCAGCAACGCTATTACGTAATAAACGAGCATGAGTAGTGGCATATATCCGTCTATACTATCGTAGCCAAACATAATGGGCCCCTAGAAGCGGTTGATTGCTCCATTGACACCGCTAGATACGATATGGTGCTAGAGAGTTGCTCGCGGCCATGTCAAATTGGACCTCATCAGGTCACCTACGAGAGTGCAGCAACGCTATTACGTAATAAACGAGCATGAGTAGTGGCATATATCCGTCTATACTATCGTAGCCAAACATAATGGGCCCCTAGAAGCGGTTGATTGCTCCATTGACACCGCTAGATACGATATGGTGCTAGAGTGTTGCTTGGCCATGTCAAATTGGACCTCATCAGGTCACCTACGAGAGTGCAGCAACGCTATTACGTAATAAACGAGCATGAGTAGTGGCATATATCCGTCTATACTATCGTAGCCAAACATAATGGGCCCCTAGAAGCGGTTGATTGCTCCATTGACACCGCTAGATACGATATGGTGCTAGAGTGTTGCTCGCGGCCATGTCAAATTGGACCTCATCAGGTCACCTACGAGAGTGCAGCAACGCTATTACGTAATAAACGAGCATGAGTAGTGGCATATATCCGTCTATACTATCGTAGCCAAACATAATGGGCCCCTAGAAGCGGTTGATTGCTCCATTGACACCGCTAGATACGATATGGTGCTAGAGTGTTGCTCGCGGCCATGTCAAATTGGACCTCATCAGGTCACCTACGAGAGTGCAGCAACGCTATTACGTAATAAACGAGCATGAGTAGTGGCATATATCCGTCTATACTATCGTAGCCAAACATAATGGGCCCCTAGAAGCGGTTGATTGCTCCATTGACACCGCTAGATACGATATGGTGCTAGAGAGTTGCTCGCGGCCATGTCAAATTGGACCTCATCAGGTCACCTACGAGAGTGCAGCAACGCTATTACGTAATAAACGAGCATGAGTAGTGGCATATATCCGTCTATACTATCGTAGCCAAACATAATGGGCCCCTAGAAGCGGTTGATTGCTCCATTGACACCGCTAGATACGATATGGTGCTAGAGTGTTGCTCGCGGCCATGTCAAATTGGACCTCATCAGGTCACCTACGAGAGTGCAGCAACGCTATTACGTAATAAACGAGCATGAGTAGTGGCATATATCCGTCTATACTATCGTAGCCAAACATAATGGGCCCCTAGAAGCGGTTGATTGCTCCATTGACACCGCTAGATACGATATGGTGCTAGAGTGTTGCTCGCGGCCATGTCAAATTGGACCTCATCAGGTCACCTACGAGAGTGCAGCAACGCTATTACGTAATAAACGAGCATGAGTAGTGGCATATATCCGTCTATACTATCGTAGCCAAACATAATGGGCCCCTAGAAGCGGTTGATTGCTCCATTGACACCGCTAGATACGATATGGTGCTAGAGTGTTGCTCGCGGCCATGTCAAATTGGACCTCATCAGGTCACCTACGAGGCTGCAGCAACGCTATTACGTAATAAACGAGCATGAGTAGTGGCATATATCCGTCTATACTATCGTAGCCAAACATAATGGGCCCCTAGAAGCGGTTGATTGCTCCATTGACACCGCTAGATACGATATGGTGCTAGAGTGTTGCTCTGGCCATGTCGAATTGGACCTCATCAGGTCACCTACGAGAGTGCAGCAACGCTATTACGTAATAAACGAGCATGAGTAGTGGCATATATCCGTCTATACTATCGTAGCCAAACATAATGGGCCCCTAGAAGCGGTTGATTGCTCCATTGACACCGCTAGATACGATATGGTGCTAGAGAGTTGCTCGCGGCCATGTCAAATTGGACCTCATCAGGTCACCTACGAGAGTGCAGCAACGCTATTACGTAATAAACGAGCATGAGTAGTGGCATATATCCGTCTATACTATCGTAGCCAAACATAATGGGCCCCTAGAAGCGGTTGATTGCTCCATTGACACCGCTAGATACGATATGGTGCTAGAGTGTTGCTCGCGGCCATGTCAAATTGGACCTCATCAGGTCACCTACGAGAGTGCAGCAACGCTATTACGTAATAAACGAGCATGAGTAGTGGCATATATCCGTCTATACTATCGTAGCCAAACATAATGGGCCCCTAGAAGCGGTTGATTGCTCCATTGACACCGCTAGATACGATATGGTGCTAGAGTGTTGCTCGCGGCCATGTCAAATTGGACCTCATCAGGTCACCTACGAGAGCTGCAGCAACGCTATTACGTAATAAACGAGCATGAGTAGTGGCATATATCCGTCTATACTATCGTAGCCAAACATAATGGGCCCCTAGAAGCGGTTGATTGCTCCATTGACACCGCTAGATACGATATGGTGCTAGAGTGTTGCTTGGCCATGTCAAATTGGACCTCATCAGGTCACCTACGAGAGTGCAGCAACGCTATTACGTAATAAACGAGCATGAGTAGTGGCATATATCCGTCTATACTATCGTAGCCAAACATAATGGGCCCCTAGAAGCGGTTGATTGCTCCATTGACACCGCTAGATACGATATGGTGCTAGAGAGTTGCTCGCGGCCATGTCAAATTGGACCTCATCAGGTCACCTACGAGAGTGCAGCAACGCTATTACGTAATAAACGAGCATGAGTAGTGGCATATATCCGTCTATACTATCGTAGCCAAACATAATGGGCCCCTAGAAGCGGTTGATTGCTCCATTGACACCGCTAGATACGATATGGTGCTAGAGTGTTGCTCGCGGCCATGTCAAATTGGACCTCATCAGGTCACCTACGAGAGTGCAGCAACGCTATTACGTAATAAACGAGCATGAGTAGTGGCATATATCCGTCTATACTATCGTAGCCAAACATAATGGGCCCCTAGAAGCGGTTGATTGCTCCATTGACACCGCTAGATACGATATGGTGCTAGAGTGTTGCTCGCGGCCATGTCAAATTGGACCTCATCAGGTCACCTACGAGGCTGCAGCAACGCTATTACGTAATAAACGAGCATGAGTAGTGGCATATATCCGTCTATACTATCGTAGCCAAACATAATGGGCCCCTAGAAGCGGTTGATTGCTCCATTGACACCGCTAGATACGATATGGTGCTAGAGTGTTTGCTGGCCATGTCGAATTGGACCTCATCAGGTCACCTACGAGAGTGCAGCAACGCTATTACGTAATAAACGAGCATGAGTAGTGGCATATATCCGTCTATACTATCGTAGCCAAACATAATGGGCCCCTAGAAGCGGTTGATTGCTCCATTGACACCGCTAGATACGATATGGTGCTAGAGAGTTGCTCGCGGCCATGTCAAATTGGACCTCATCAGGTCACCTACGAGAGTGCAGCAACGCTATTACGTAATAAACGAGCATGAGTAGTGGCATATATCCGTCTATACTATCGTAGCCAAACATAATGGGCCCCTAGAAGCGGTTGATTGCTCCATTGACACCGCTAGATACGATATGGTGCTAGAGTGTTGCTCGCGGCCATGTCAAATTGGACCTCATCAGGTCACCTACGAGAGTGCAGCAACGCTATTACGTAATAAACGAGCATGAGTAGTGGCATATATCCGTCTATACTATCGTAGCCAAACATAATGGGCCCCTAGAAGCGGTTGATTGCTCCATTGACACCGCTAGATACGATATGGTGCTAGAGAGTTGCTCGCGGCCATGTCAAATTGGACCTCATCAGGTCACCTACGAGAGTGCAGCAACGCTATTACGTAATAAACGAGCATGAGTAGTGGCATATATCCGTCTATACTATCGTAGCCAAACATAATGGGCCCCTAGAAGCGGTTGATTGCTCCATTGACACCGCTAGATACGATATGGTGCTAGAGTGTTGCTCGCGGCCATGTCAAATTGGACCTCATCAGGTCACCTACGAGAGTGCAGCAACGCTATTACGTAATAAACGAGCATGAGTAGTGGCATATATCCGTCTATACTATCGTAGCCAAACATAATGGGCCCCTAGAAGCGGTTGATTGCTCCATTGACACCGCTAGATACGATATGGTGCTAGAGTGTTGCTCGCGGCCATGTCAAATTGGACCTCATCAGGTCACCTACGAGAGTGCAGCAACGCTATTACGTAATAAACGAGCATGAGTAGTGGCATATATCCGTCTATACTATCGTAGCCAAACATAATGGGCCCCTAGAAGCGGTTGATTGCTCCATTGACACCGCTAGATACGATATGGTGCTAGAGAGTTGCTCGCGGCCATGTCAAATTGGACCTCATCAGGTCACCTACGAGAGTGCAGCAACGCTATTACGTAATAAACGAGCATGAGTAGTGGCATATATCCGTCTATACTATCGTAGCCAAACATAATGGGCCCCTAGAAGCGGTTGATTGCTCCATTGACACCGCTAGATACGATATGGTGCTAGAGTGTTGCTCGCGGCCATGTCAAATTGGACCTCATCAGGTCACCTACGAGAGTGCAGCAACGCTATTACGTAATAAACGAGCATGAGTAGTGGCATATATCCGTCTATACTATCGTAGCCAAACATAATGGGCCCCTAGAAGCGGTTGATTGCTCCATTGACACCGCTAGATACGATATGGTGCTAGAGTGTTGCTCGCGGCCATGTCGAATTGGACCTCATCAGGTCACCTACGAGGCTGCAGCAACGCTATTACGTAATAAAAGAGCATGAGTAGTGGCATATATCCGTCTATACTATCGTAGCCAAACATAATGGGCCCCTAGAAGCGGTTGATTGCTCCATTGACACCGCTAGATACGATATGGTGCTAGAGTGTTGCTTGGCCATGTCGAATTGGACCTCATCAGGTCACCTACGAGGCTGCAGCAACGCTATTACGTAATAAAGAGCATGAGTAGTGGCATATCCGTCTATTCGTAGCCAAACATAATGGGCCACTAGAAGCTACTTTTTCGCTGTACGCAACGCTACTTATTAGGAACCAAAGAGCATGAGGATCTGGTATCTTTGTGACTTGGGTGCCGCTCTCCAGGAAAGGGGCTTGGAAAAGACAGATGACGATCTTGCCGAAGCGTAGATCATTCCGAAAGATCCAACCAACAACTAGCTACCAACAACCAAGACCATCCACGGTTGCCATCTGCGCTTTTTTCAAATTCGCAACGCAATGTTTGCTCCTCATAATAAGTACCTTCAATTTTCCACTATTCATTACAAATTGAAATACAAAAGAATTATTGAACATGGGGGCCTTTCCTTTCACGATTTGTACTTGTGCCTGTGCTCAAGGGAATCCTTCGGATTTATGATATCGTTCCGTTCAGCAACTATTGGACTTACACGAACATGCTAACGGGCTTGATTAAGTTGGTTGTCCACCGTGCTGTTCTCAGCAGAGAGAATCTGTATAAAGGTGTGTCAATATATATTAACATTTTTTTGTATGCATATGAGTATGCTAATGACATTGTTTGTGTTCTTTACCTGCAGCACCATTCAAGGACGATGAACGTCTGAAGGATTACGACGGAAAGCCATTGAAGACGCGTCCAGCAGATGGATTTGGCACCGACGTGAACAACGCGACCACTGCAAATCACCTTGGCCCGATTGGACGCAACATGCCTGCCATTCCCAAGCACCTGCGTGATCCCCATGGCTCTCCAGATGTGCAAATGGTAGCGACGCGCCTTCTTGCTCGCGAAGAGTTCAAACCGGCGGCCGACCAGTTGAATATTATTGCTGCTTCTTGGATTCAGGCAATGGTTCACGATTGGATCAATCACTTGGATTGTGATCGAGAAGTCACTCTTGACAAGGGAACAAGCTTGTGCCCAATGAAGAAGTTCACCTTCAGAGCAACTTTAGAAAGAGAGGACGGTTGTTTCGAGAGGTAAGATTGTCCAGTGAAACACATCATATATATACCAACATCATTCAATTCTAACCTCTAACAATATACCTCATCTACGACCAAAGTGCACGTACTCAATGGTGGGATGCATCTTTCCTTTATGGTAACAACGATGTTGACCTGAAGAGAGCCAGGACTATGAGTGGTGGTCAATTGAAAACTAACCAAGACGGTATTCCTCACATTCTTCCCGAAGATAAGAGCGGTCTGTACACCACTGGAGACAAACAAAAACTCTTGGGTTGGCGTGACTATACTCCAAGAGCTATTTTTGAAGGAACACAACTACATTGCTGAACAGATGAGCAAGAAGTATCCTAGCATGACAGATGAAGATGTCTTCAATGCCACTCGCCTTGTCATTGCTGCACTCGTTGCCAAAATCCATACCACAGACTGGACGGTAAGTCAGATGCAACAGTACAATTGTAGTCATTTTCATGTTGTGGCTCATACCCAGTCTTGTTGCATCTCTCCATATCATTCTAAAGGTTGAGCTTTTGAAGACTAAATTGCTTCAAGCTGGCATGTGGACGAACTGGTACGGTATAGCCAAGGCTATTGTTGGCACCTATATCCGACCTCTACGAGACTATGTGCCAACGTCATTGTTGGCATTAATAGGTAAAACATCTGACAACAAAGGAGTCCCGTACTGTCTTACTGAGGTAAGATTTCAACTCCATTTTAGCATACTAATTCCGACGAATTCTTTCATTTCACCACACTAACATATATCTATCTCAAATGGATCATAGGAGTTTGCCGCTGTGTATCGTCTTCATTCACTCTCACCTCCCGGACTTGTCGTCGGTTGAGGGTTGACGGAACAGAATTTCTCCCTCTTTTGGATTTGTTCACGGGAAAAGGGAGCTGAAGCGTTCCGCAAAACAGCCACAAGGCCCACTGAAATTGCCAAGTCTGTCTTCTCGTACCATGTGGCAGGTCTATATTCGTCCAACTACCCCGTGGCTTATCGGCATATGACACCAACCGACGAAGAAGGCAAAGAGTCCTTCCTGAGAGCAGAAGATTGATCTGGCTGCCTTGGACCTCTTCAGGGATAGGGAGCGCGGTACCAAAAAGTTCAATGAATTTCGGAGATTGATCCATTTGAAGCACTTATCGTTCTTGGATGGAACTTACTGGGGGCAACGAAGTCGATGCAAGGAAACTTGAGCTCATGTGAGTTGCAAATTTTGCCAATTGTATCATTATCATGCTTGCTGGTACAAGTATCTTCACGCTTTTATTGTATTCATACATTTTCATCTCACAAACTTTTTCTTGTGCGTAAACATATAGCTATGGACCAGGAAAGGAGGGTGTTGAGAGGTGCGATCTTTTGGTTGGGGATATGTACGAAAGGAAGCCTCACCAGCTTTGCGCTCAGCCGAAACAAGCTTCATCATCTTCCTAGCGATGGCTAGTCGAAGGCTTGAGGCAGATCCTTATCTAAATGAGTATTATACTGAAGAGTATTACACACAGTTTGGGTTGGACCACATCAAATCCGTCGAGGGTCTGCTTGACATTCTTGATAGGCATTACCCTGATCTTGCCAAAGACTTTAAGGGACAGTAAGGGCAAGACGAAGCAGTCTGCGTTCAAGCCAACCCTGGGACCTTCTGATTGGGAAGCTGCCATCGACAAGTACGTCGATGCAGAAACCAAGAATGAGTGGAAAAAGACGAAGGAAGGAAACGAAAGTTTTTCAACGAACTTGAGGAAGAGGCTCAGGCTTGGGCTAAGAACAAAAATGTCTGATTGTGATTAGGATGGGGAGTTGTGAGTAGTAGGATAGTGATGGTAATACCTATAGGGAAACATGTATGGTTTGTTGCTCTACAAGTCATTGGCATCTCTGTAGCTCGAATTGATGTCTCCTGGTATTGTAGTGGTCGAGTGGGGTGCTTGCGGCCAGCTCTCAAAAAATTGAGCCTCATCAGGTCACTAGGGGCGTAGCATCGCACCCTACCATACATGATCGGGTTTGCAAGATCAGTGTAAGTCTACTTCTAAACTATCATGGCCGAATAGAATGGGCCACTAGGAGCTGACCATGCTCATATTGACAACGTGAGTACATCGATATGGTTGTTGGGTGTTGGTGTGCGCTGAATGCTTTTGGACATGCTCGGGACAGATCGTCTGATTCCTGATTGATCTCTTTGTCCGACATGTCCCATTTCGTCCTAGAGCTATTCTGATCAAAGCGAGCAGCAACGGCCATTATGGCGTCGATAGGAGTGGTTTGAATAGGGTAATGGTAAAACGATGATGATGAACAACAACTTTTCGAGAGATAACACATTACATAGGCATGTCGTTCGGCTCTCCACTCTCGGTCGAGAGCAGTGCGTCGGCGACTCCATATTATCCAGCGTCGTTATAGACAGTAAACATATCGGCAAAGAGCGATGATGTATTGTAGCAGCAGAATCACCAGCACCACCCAGCACCAGCATCGAAACAACCACGCAAAAGAAAATCTGTAGGGTTCGTTTCAACCGGGAAAGTGCGTTGGTTTCTGAAAAAGGAAAGTATCACAGCTGCAACCTTTCAAGATGAAGAATATCCTGTCGACTTTTCGGAAGAACGACGCAAAGTCCTTCGCAAGCAGGTGGTAAAATCAGAGCGTGTTCAAAGTAGCATGCCTTTTTCAATGTCATTGTTGGATAATGGTGCTTTTGCAGCGAAAGAAAGTAGCCGTCATCAATACGCGATAAAGCCGGTGATCACAAACCAGACAACGTCCAACAAACAAATTCAAGTCGTTCTACTTCAATCCCAACAATATACACAGATTCTATATCAAACAATGAAACATATTCATCAAGATCGTGATCTTTAGCTTGAGGCACTGACTAAAATGGTGTGGATTCTTTCATGGTGCAAACACAATTGATGACAGAGGTGGTGGTTCGAAGAGGGGTGCATTGGCTGCATTTCTGACGATATTACCGCCCAAGCTTGGTACGCGGGCGCTTCTCGAATTATTTCATGATGGCAATTATTTGGATTTGTTGGAGTTTCCTTCTCACTCAGGTGGGTCTAGAGAGATTGAAACTAAAGAGCTGATTCTCTAGAAGGTGATTTAGCCCCATTTTCTCTTGAACGATGGACGAAGAAGGAGAGCAAGATATTTTATCACCTAATGAAACCGAAATACAGACAAGAGACAGCTCAAATGATGCATTGATGCAAAAGTTACTAGCGGAACATGGATTAGAAGACGATTGTCCGCTACCCACAGATGACTACAGTCGAGCATTACTATGGAAGTATTGTTTGTCAGTAGCAGGAGCTTCGTGGCATGCCGCTTCTCTCTTGGTAGAGTCTGAAAATGAACATCACACAGATGTTGCTATCAACTGGGGTGGAGGTAGACATCACGCCCATGCAGACAAAGCAGGTGGCTTCTGTTATGTGAATGATATTGTGCTTGCAATAAAGAGACTGCTCCAGAGCCAATCTGTTGACGAAGCTGGCACTCTCGCTTCGTCTCGAGTTCTATACATTGATATTGACATTCATCATTGTGACGGTGTCCAACAGGCTTTTTATTCGACTGACCGTGTCATGACTGCATCGTTTCATCGCAATTCGCCAGGGTTCTTTCCTGCCACTTCAGGCTTTGTCCGAGAAAAAGGCGAGATTGATACAGCTGGCTTCGGTTATAATCTGAACGTGCCTTTGCCAACTGGCATCGACGATGTTACTTTTATCCGGATGTATCGCAAAATGTTATTTGGTTTAGTCAACAGCTTTGATCCTAACTTTATCGTGCTGTGCGTTGGCGCAGATGGACTGGAGGGCGATGCACTTGTCACAGGAAAGCTTCACAGTACCGATCACTCTTCTACGGGAGAGGGATGGTCTTTGAGTCCTGAAGGGTTGGCTGAATGTGTGCGTCATAACATCATCGCTTTGTGCTGGTTTGAGCGAGGAGATGATATGCACCAGGCCCATGAAGGAAGAGAAGAAAGAGAATCAACCGATGAAACTGCCAGTGATTGCAGCCATCCTGAAACCAAAACAACATATGATTCTAGAGAAAGCCTTCATCAAGTTGGAAAGAGGAGGAAGCTGCTCGTCTTGGGCGGGGGTGGATACACACCAACTGAAACATCGCGAGCAAATCTGCTTTGTACTGCAGCTGCTTGTGAAGGGTGCTCGCAGCGGTCTGCTCTGGTCAGAGTTGCCAAAAGATATTCCTAGCCATGACTACTTTCCACGATATGGACCTCTGTTTGAGTTGGTGTCTGAAGAGAAGAAAGCAAGGCATTTGGAACTCATATGACGCCCAATCCAGCGCAGTCACTCCTTGCAATGTTGAGACCAAAGAATCAACATCGCCCTTCTTTGATAGACATGCTCTGCAACAAGGCATTCACGCGATAGAGTTGGCGTGTCTATTCATTGATCGCCAGCGAAAGAAGGCAGCCAATTCGAGCATATCATTCAATTCCTACAGCGAACCAAATGACCGCGATGATGACATCTGGGTGGAAGATACTCGACGAAAGAAAAAGGCAAGCCAGGGAGGAAGACGAAGAAAGAAAAAGAAAGAAGTGTAATATGCATTTATTTGCAAGTTCACATTGTTTTATAATAATAATGATACATTGGTATGCAGTGATCTGTTATGTTACGTTGATATGAGCAATGTCCCATTTTCCAGTGATTATCTTCTTGTACCTTTGCAACCACCACTGCAGAATAGGCGACAATACAAGTAGAAACAACTGCAGGCCAACAAACATACACCGCTCTTCCAATGAGACGAGAAGCAGCCAAGCAGAGACACTTAGAGCAGCGGTTATGGCAAAACACGGTGAGAACCCAAGACGATTTGGAAAATGACGTGCAATTTCATGTCGAGACGTGGGATAAAATGCAAATAGTGTTACCACCGATGACACGAACGCGTACGACGTTGCATTCGATTTGATACGAGATATCAACAACACCGTTGCGAAAAAGGCTGCATTCAATGATACAGTCCCACCAAGGAACTTTGGTCGAGGATGATGAGACCGAGTGAGGGTAGGAGTGCCACCGTCATCATCTTTTTCATAACCATTGGCGAACTTGTAGTCACATGCCAACAAGTGTACTGCCATTCCAGTGACTGCCAGTGCATACACAGTATCAGTAGAATATGAAGCTGTCAATGAGCGCAATAATCCTGAGATAACGCGTAGTATGACAGCAAGGAGTATACCATCCGAAAGCCGCACTATCGCTTTTTTCCGTCGATGACCTTTCTTACGCTTCTTGTGTTTGTGCTGTGATGTGTCTTTATCCGTTTGCAGTCAGCACTATTGCCATCTTCAGAATCAGCTGCTAAAGCTCTTTGATTGTAGTATGTAATAATGAACATCGATACATACACGAGCACCATTGCTATTGATGACTTTTCCACTATATATTCCAATACATTTTGATCAGTAGTTATCTTTCCAGCCATACCCTCTTCGTATGTAACAATTTCTCTGTGAACCGCTAGCAGTATCACGGCCAACGAAACTTCTTGTCCAACCACAAGCGTAGAGTTGATTAGTTCTACCAGAGATCGATGAGGCGGTGTACTTGTTGACAGTCTATTATTAACTCATGTGTACAAAACTTCGAGTTCCTCACACGAAAAAAGTCAGCTTCTTCCTCCGATGGTTTAGACTACCACGATCTGCAAAAGCTCTGCCATTAGTACCAGACCCATTTGGATTGTTGCGTGGCTTCCATAGTTGATAGTGTTGTTCGTTGTTGGGCATCGTCCCTGTTGATCAGTGTTATCTCATCTTATCTCATGCAATAAGTAGCGATGCAGTCAGCTGAAATCTTGATTTTTGTGCATGCACTGTCCTCTCTGTACAAAAGCTCAGAACCAAACACACCTTCGTGAGAGACCTTTACGATAGTATACCAACAGCCGCCAGCGAGAGAGAGCGACTAAGACCCCGCACGAGTTCAACGACAGCAAAGCAACGACAATAACGCGAGCAAAGATTTTTGGATTTTGGGTGAGCAAAACATGTACAGTGCCGTGCCTGACCCATCGTGCAATAACTGTGTCCGGCACCCAATCGTGCAACTTCAGATTGTACCATATCATCTAGTAAATTACCTTGATAAAACGGACGACATAAGGACGACTCTCAGAACGTGCAAAGAGTAACCGTGCAACAACCGTCCCACTGTACCTACCTGTGTGACGCAAGGACGTAAAATTGACCGCAAAAAAGTTGCTGCACTCAAAAACAATTGCCAATACCTTCCATCAAACACCGCCGCCGCCGCCTCTCCAACCCTCTCTAGCCAGGCACCATCTTGCGCAACGCATCAACCACCTTCCGTCCGCTCATTCGCCAGTTTGGAGGAGCGTCAAAGTCTCGTGTCAGGAACAAAACTATGAGCCGAGCCAAGTAAGTAACTTTTTTGCCCATCATTTTTGAATTATATATGCTGCGTGATTGATTCTAGTATCCTCACTTAAACATTATATCAATAATTCCTCCTAATTCAGAGTCTACGCAGACGTCAACGTCCACCGCCCCCGCGACTACTGGGACTACGAAGCCCTCACCGTCAACTGGGGCGACCAAGAAGGCTACGAAGTAATCCGCAAAATCGGCCGAGGCAAATACTCCGAAGTCTTCGAGGGGGTCAACGTCGGGAACAACTCCAAATGCGTCATTAAAATTCTCAAGCCCGTCAAAAAGAAGAAGATTAAGCGAGAGATCAAAATTCTGCAAAATATGTGTGGGGGGACCAACATTATTCAGTTGTTGGATGTGGTGAGGGATCCGCAGTCCAAGACCCCCTCGCTTATCTTTGAGCATGTGAATAATACGGATTTCAAGATATTGTACCCGACGCTGTCGGATTATGATATTCGGTATTATATATTTGAGTTGCTCAAGGCGTTGGATTATTGTCATTCGAATGGGGTCATGCATAGGGATGTCAAGCCGCACAATGTCATGATTGATCATGAGAAGCGGGAGTTGAGGTTGATTGATTGGGGTTTGGCTGAGTTTTACCACCCTGGAAGGGAGTACAATGTCCGTGTGGCGAGTAGGTACTTTAAGGGACCGGAGTTGTTGGTGGATTTGCAGGAGTATGATTATTCATTGGATATGTGGAGTTTGGGCTGTATGTTTGCAGGGATGATTTTTAGGAAGGAACCATTCTTCCATGGGCATGACAACTATGATCAGTTGGTGAAGATTGCAAAAGTTCTTGGGACAGAGGAGCTCTTTCAATATTTGGATACGTATGATTTGGAGTTGGATCCTCACTTTGATGGGATTTTGGGAAGGCATTCGAAGAAACCTTGGCAAAAATTCGTTACCAATGAGAACCAGCACTTGGTGTCTGATGAGGCTATTGACTTTGTTTCGAAGCTACTGAGATATGATCACCAGGAGCGTCTGTCGGCAAAGGAGGCCATGTCCCATCCCTACTTCAGCCCAATTCGTGAAGCATCGACATGATAACTTGATTTCGACAAAGAGAGTAACAGGTTTGAATTGTGGTTGATTAGAGATGTTTGTTTGGTGCCATAATTCAATCGTCATGTTTGGGATTGTGTTGTTGACCACAAATTAATGCATAGATAAAATAGAAAGTGACCTACACTACGGCGTTGACGAGAAGAGTCACTTGCTTTAACATATTATAACTCATCCTTCTTCAGAGAAGAGTCCTTTCGCAGTACAAATAAATGACCTCGGACTCCTTCACCCTTTTCTGCTCTAAAATTATCCAGCTTGTCATAGAGAACGGTTTGAAAGCTATTAGCTTTGGCAATATCTTCAACGTATTCTTTGCGATGTGCCACTCTGCCAGATGGAGTAAGCTGCCATCTCCACTGAGGCACTATCGCATTCAACCTCGCTTCGCTTTCCTCTGACACATTCTCAAGGGAAAAGACAGCGTAGCCTCCTTCCTCGATTCCATCCTTCATCGATGCAAACAAATCAGTCAAGTCGTTGAAGTAGATGAACGTGTCTGCGGCTACAAGTAGAGAAATTGGTTGTTTGGCATAATCACGAAGAATGGGCTTGATATCACCGGTTTGAAAGCTATCATACAGTCCTGGTCTCTTCGTCTTCGCGTGCTCAATGATTTTCGGGCTAAGATCAATCCCAATGAGAGATTGACTGATGTTTCTAAACTCTACCCCAGCAAGTCCCGTTCCACAACCAGCATCAACGACTTTGAGAAACTTCTTTTCTGTAGCTTCATTCTCTTGAGCCAAAGCCCGATCAAATCCTCTACGCATCCGATGAAATGCATTGTATCCCAACTCATCAACGAGCGATGATTCAAAGTTCGAAGCGTAATCCTCAAATAAAGCTTCTACTTTCTTTACATCTGTTGACATACCGAATGAAGCATCCGCAGTTACCAAGACAAGCGCATTCTGCGCACCAACATGAAGTGCATCGTACTGAGCTGCTCTGTTGAACTGGTATGCGGCAAGCTCCAAACAGCTGCGCGTGATGGGTTTCGACTCGACTGTTAGGGTGCAATCTCTTTCGTTGTCTTCACCGCCAGTCTCATCATCACTGTCGGGAGAAAAGAGGTAAGGCACTAAACACAAACCAATGCGATATTGAAGCTCTGCCACTACTTCTCTTACATTCTCTGGCGGATCTGTTGGTATTGAATTGCTTCCGTCTGCTCCAGTTAATATATCAATTGCTTTTTGATAAGCGAGGATGCCCTCTTCATACATTTCCAAACTTTTTACCTTGCTTCCATTTCCATCTTGACCCACATCGGCAAGAATAACACCTAGATTTGCATAGCTGCTCCAGTACAGAGGGTCCAACTTTGTGGCATGACCGTATGCTCGGACTGAAAGTTCTAATTGCTCCCTTTGTTTCCCTTCATGTGTAGCTGAAGAGGCTGACTCCTGATAAGCCATTCCTAACGAGAAATAGGCCTTACTTGCAAGTTGGTTTAGTGCTTCATTTTTTCCTCCTTCAGACCATTCCCGTTGACAGATGCATGCGGATCTGAATGAATCGATTGCACTTTGCAAATCACCCGCATAGGAAAGAGCTTGTCCTAACTGTGTATGGAGAGAAAGGATGATCTGCGCTTTCTTCTTGTCAAAAACTCTTGTCACATTCTGCTGGTAGCGTTTCTACACCCTGCTTGTAGGCTTCAATTGCTTCTTCCAACTTGCCCACCTCAGCCACTTGCAAAGCTTTATTTCCCTCTACCAAGAATTTCAAGGCTGCATCCACCCATCCACTCTCGGCAGCGAGGGTGGAGGATATTGATAGACACAGCACTGCCAGTATCAGATAAGGAACGCTAGTCATGTTAAGATGCACGATGCATACAAGATCCGACTATGAGGAGGCGGTGAACAGGGGTGGGATAAAGTTGATGTTGTATTTACAATGGGGGCTAAACGCTAAAATGAGTGCGCTACGCTACATACAACGACGGAAGGAAGTCAATGATAACTTCTCTGTGCTGAGATCCTGCATGCCATTTCAGATTGTCGTGAGCATAAGGCGGTGCTTTACTTTGTATCAATCCATTATTTCTTCTTCTTGCTACACACGCGACAACCATGGACAGATCCAAAGGATAAGACGACGCCTACTGTTCCGCTCGAGAAAGAGCTCCAGGAGATTATGAAACTTGTGACCATGTTCACTCTTCTAGGAGCTGCGCTTTCCTTCCTTTTCGGCCGTGAGCCTGGAACCCTTCCAGATGATATTATCAAGGAACTTGCTCCATCTATTGTCGTAGTGTGCGGGTTTCTCATTAGCTACGAGTTTTGCGATGTGATGGGCGTGGGTATGGCAAAAGGCCGCAAAGGTATCCTTGAGCAGTCTTACAAGGACCTACCAGCAAAGGAAGATGAGGAGGTGTATTTAAGGCAACGTGTATTGACGAATCAGCTGGAACAAATGCCGCTATTTATTGTAGGAACATTCTTGTGCGCTCTATTAGTAAATGGAAAGGTTGCTAGTATCTTGAGCTTAGTGTGGGTTGTATTGCGTCGAATGTATGCTTCGACTTACAAAAGAGCAGGAGGAAAGAAGTTGAAGCAAATTGGATTAGCAAAGTTTACAGTTCCTTGTTATTTCATATGTAATACGATGGTGATGGCAGCAGGAATCCAAGCCGTAAGAGGCTATGTACGGTAATCAACTCAATACACTGCATCTTAAAGTATAAGATTGAAAGTCTTACTTGACAACAGCAAACAAAAAGAAACACTTATTCATAATTATGGACAAAACGCAGTTTCTTGCCGAACTCAACATTCCTTAGTCGCATACAGCCAAGCACTTTCTCAGGTAGAGTACTCTCATCATATCCTTCAAATAGAAATGCCAAATCAGTGACAATCATCTTCGCATAGCCAACACAAATTCTTATCACACCCGCACCTACTGAACTAGATCCTGTATCAATCATCAACTCGAAATACCGATCTCCTTTGATGTATGTTTGCTTGATCTTATTGCCCATAATTGCGGGTGTGCAGCCAACAGCTTTCCTCACCATGAAGTTGCCTTCAATAATACATGGAATCAATTTGAATGTGTTGTGCCTGAATTCATCATCATCCCCAAAGAAGAACTTCTGACAAAGCTTTGACGATGGAGTTCCGTCGGAACCATCAATTTTAGACATGTCATCAACAGCATAGTAAAAGACCATGTGCCAGGGTGGCATGGCAATGTTTACAACAAAGACATAGGGTGGCATATCCGATGGTAGACCTTGTGCTTTGGCAACTCGCTCTCGTTCAAGAGCCAACTGAACGCGCTCTGTGGGATGTGGGCACATGCCGCCCATGATTGGAGTATCAGCTTCAACAATGTCGGCAGCAAACAGGCGGAATAGACTTGGTCCAGCATTGATTTTGTGTTTGTCGGTCAAGTAATTCTTGCCACGCACACGGAACGAGTTTGCATCGGGCTCCATCCACCAGTCTTTTTAATGTCGGCGGCGGATTCAAAGCAATCTCTGAAGATGTTATGGGAGCACTATCATTGACTACGTCTGTGTGCTGAAACTCATAGTTGCCCTCGTCGAGTTCTTCGTCGTCGGAGATATCACCAGAATTCATACCGAGCTGTGCAGAAGGCTCTTCGGTGAATAATCGTTTTTGTTGCACACCATGCTGAAGTTTTTCGGAAGGATCTGCGAAGGATTTTGGAACCGCTACGAACCGACTAGTGTCCAATGCCTCTTGGACATCTAGCATCTGATACAGAGCCATGATTGCAAACGCATCTCCGTATCCTTGATTGCGGAGAAAGGAAATCTTTGTTGGCACCCACCCTCTTGGATCCACTTGAACCGTTTGACTCAACAAGCATTCTTTCATATCGGGCCCTTGAGATGATGAACTCCCAACCGATGATGTTACAGGCCTCGGTTTACTTTGCTTCAGAGGCGCTATGGTGAAGACACTATGCATGCTTCCGCGTACATATCCAGCAATAGTTGGGCAGTCGACATGCTCTACAGAGTCGAAGTAAATTTGATAGGTTCCATCGTCGTCGTGCTTCCAAAATCGGTAAAGCACGAAGTCTCGCGGGGCTGTCCAAGACGGAAAGAGGTAGAGCGGTCGGAATACCAGATGAATGACATCAAGATGATCGTTCATTGTTTCAATAATGCGAAACGAGGCAATTTGACCTGAATTTGGCACAGGAGGAGTAGTTGGTGTACTAATTCTCCCGCTGCACATCAAACTCATGAATGCATCCAAAGACTTGGCTTTTAGCACCAAGCTAGCCTTGAGAGGTGGGAATGGCTGCCCAACAAAACCGACATCTGATCGAAATCGCGGTATTGTGGGAAACGCTGAATTGGTATGTTCTTCGAGATGCCACAGCGATCTTTCCTCACGGTAGATTCGTAAATTTCCTCCGCCTCCTAGTGCACCCCATAGGGCTAAACCTCCTCCCTGAATTGGTGCCCATCTCGACGAAGGATCATAAAAATGTCAAGTCATCACTGCCAACTTTGTCCTGTATGGGAGTTCCCCTCTTTGGACTTGCAACAGAAGGACTGAAATCATCTTCAGAAACTCAGCACGGCGTTTAATCTCCACGATGCTGACTCATCCTCATCACCAATCAGTTCCTTAATGGCCATCTCTACAGCAATTTTCCATTGCATCGCCTCCTCATGAGTATTGGCTGCCAAAATTAAATGAAATAACTTCTGACTCTCCCTTCTATAATACTTTCCCTTCGCCTTATCAAACACTTTGCCACCCACTACGGCACCACTGCCACCTGCAGCGGCAGTAATCCCGACAAAGAGTAGACCCGCTGCAAGACCTATTCCAGCAGTAAGAATCCCAGTTGTAATGGCAGCACCAGAGACTGCAGCAACCTTGGTCCCTTGGATGATACGCTTTTTGCTCTTTTCATATTTGGCCTCTCTAGAGAGGAGTTGCTCTACTTTCCGCGTTTCCTCTTGCGATATTTGTCGATCCTTGGCCTGCTTTTGGATTTGTTGCGAGTAGTGCTTGGCAAGGCCAGTTTCGTGAATGTCACCATCGGCTTCTGGATTACTTTTCTGTCTTGCAAAGGGGGTCATTCCTACAGACGCCATTGACAAAGAGCCAAAGCACACCATTTGTATCCTTATCATCTCTATTGTCCAGTATTGGAGGCGATGGAGGAGGAGGGGGAGGGGTCATGCTACCTCTGCTAATGACCCCGATATCGTAATTCTTTGTAGAGCTGACGTTCATTCCTTCACTGCTTTGTTTTATGAAGTGACGGTCTGGGCGATCGTATCGAACCAAGAAAATTTCTTTGATGATCGAGACTTGGGGCTGGATGGATCATTTTCGAGTGCTGGCTCAACAGCATCGAATGAAACACCAGTAGAAATATTATCCACCATGGCTTCTTTCTCACGCTCGGCTGCAACCTCTGCTTTGGCCTTGGCCATGATTGTTTTCATCCTTGGACGGTTTTGCTATTCGTTGGCCATGTGATTTGAATACAATAAAATTGTCGCTTCTTCTTCTTTGCTTTCCCATCTTGTATTTGCTGTTGCTGCTGCTCATATGTTGACAATGGCTCATCCAATGAGGCAAAGACTACCGGTCCAACTTTACACCTACTTGTCAAAACATATGTCCCCTTGGCCTTGACATCATGCTGTTTCAAATAATAACTGAGAGTGTTCCCCGTAATACAAAGTACCGCGGCAGTTTTTTGCCCTTTGTCTTTTTATGTAACTTGTGGAGGGTGTGTGATTTGGATTCTTGTTGGATGAAGTGGCGTGATAGATCCATCCTGCGGTTCGCAGTGTGGCCAAGATTTTGAGGAGGGGAATGCAGGGCAGCCGAGTGACATTTTCAGTGTCCATCGTCGCTGGGGTGTATCGTTGGTGTCGTTAACGGATTAACGATGATAGTATCGACCCTTCTGGGTCATGGTATCGATCAACCTCTAGTTGATCAATGCCCCCAATGACAGCACCACCGTTATTTGATTGCATTTTTTTAATGTATTTTGAATTGTGTGGTCTTTCAGTAGGCGGGCTGAACTAATTGAAATTCACAGCTGAAACTAAACAGACCCGTAGTAATTTATGCATAGGAACGACCAAACCAAACATCAACCTTAGGTCTTGTTGGCCACTACCCACCGGCTCCCGCAAGTACAGATACTGTCCCTAACGTCAACAAAGGTTTCTTCGAGCTGCGCTTTTGACAGTCATTTGAGTTCTTAGTGGAACAAAAATGGCGAAGTGACACACACAGCTTTCTGGTTTCCCTTCTCACAGAAATCGCACCCCCTCTTTTGGATAGCTACTTAGTTAGCGCTATGTCAATGATTCGACCGGAATATTTTACCCTCTTGTAATCAACAAGTGAAAGTAGTAGTATCCCGGGGTCAACAGCCGACAGCCACAAAAAAAATCCGACAGCCACAATGCTCGCCTGCTTTACCTCGTAGATACCCGACGACTCATCTGTCAATAGAAGCAAAAACAGTCCAAGCCATGAGTAAGCAACTTTTGCACTCGCACAACTCTGACGTGATCGTCGCTGCACTAAATCATCGTGCATTTGCAGTAGTATCATCGTCGTCATCCGATCAAACTTCACAGAATACCACTGTTTACGAGTTGATGGCACCAAGCAGCAAATCATCATCAACTGATGCACCCAAATCAGATGGAAACGACAAAATCAGGCGACAAACCTAACGATGATAATGAAATACAGGCAGTCTGCTGTACAAAAGTTGGTTCCTGCTTGTGGTTTGCGGTATCTCGTGGAGTAAAAACGTTGAGTTTGTATTCTATACCTGCAGAAAGCAATATAGAAGGAGGATCTGAGGAGACGGCGAAGTTACTGTATCCAAGTGCAATTTACAACCTACCCAAACGTGCAAGAAGCCTTGCATTTACTAGCGTGGATGATTTGCAAGTTATTGTTGCAGGTGATTTATCTGGTGATGCCATTGCATTTCCTGTGCCGACTGATGCGCCATCTTCTACATCTAATGAAAACGACGCAGTCAAACCAATCTCTAATCCAAAGCGATTGCTACTAGGACATACTGCATCCATGCTCACTGGACTTAACGTTGTGAGCAGTGACCAACAACAACAATTCATACTTACTGCCGATAGAGATGAAAAGGTTCGCATATCTTACTTTCCAGAGACACACATCATTCATGGATACTTGCTTGGCCATTCCTCCTTTATATCTTGCATGGATGCTATTTCGAATGAAAGGTCTCTGTGTCTTACTGCAAGTGGGGATGGAACTTCGCGGTTATGGGATTATCAGACTTGCAAGGAGGTTGGGATGCTTCCTGTTGTGATTAAAAAGTCGGCACAAGAGGATGTTGGTGAAATGGAAGAGTTTGATGATGAAGGCAAACCTACACCTGAAGAGAAAGATGAGATGGAAGAAAATGACGTAGAAGGTGAAGAAGAAGACGATTTTGATGAAGACTTTGATGATGAGGAAGAGGAGGAAAGCTTTGATCATCACACAGTGGCGGTTCCTCTTTCAGTGGCCCTCCATCCAGATGCGAAATTTGCTGCTGTTGCAAGAGATGAGATTCAATCGATTGACATTCACCCGATTCCACCGATTGCAGAGAAATCGTCGTTAAGCACGTCCTTTCAGCTATCTAATTTTGTCTCGCTGCACCAGAAGCAAACGTTGGAGTGCAAATCACAGCCACTTGCGGTTAGATTTACATCGGATTCTTCGGTATTAGTACTTGCTAGAGAACCCGAATACCTCCTTCACTTTAGCACAAATGATGGTGCTAGCTTCAATGACATCTCACAATCATCATGTCTGACAAAGGCTCTTTGTAAAGTTGCGCAGTCCCAGAACATTACAATGCCCGCTACTACACTTGAGAGAAATGACTACGGAGAGTGCACGCTTCAAAAGAAAGAAGACAGAAAGGAATTAACTGCTCAGCAAAACACCGAGAAGGGCGGTCTTCATTGGAATGACCCTGGGAGGAAGGTAACAGCAAAGAAGGCACAAGCACGCAAGAGACACAGAAAGAAGGAACAACAAAAGGCAGACGGGGAAAAAGAGACCAACGAAGAAGCGTCTAATTAGGTAAAACATAAACATAAAATCATCTACAGACTAGGAACTTATGTATTTATGCAGCTATACGAATCGTTATAGAAATGCAAATGGATCATCGTCTAGATCCAATGACACCGGTTTCTTTGGTGATGGCTTGTTCGGCGACAACTTCTTTCTGCGACGAGGAGAAACAGATTTCAGTGGCGACGAGGGTGCAGTCTTTGCCGTGCCTGTTGCTGTCACACTCCTGGAACCAGTTGCTTTCTTCAAACCATTTGTTTTACTTGACGGCTTGGGTGTTTTGATGTCATCGTCATCGCTGTCAATTACAATGCAGGAAGACTCATCAGCATCTCCATTACGAGAGGAACCACCTGAAAGTTTCCTCTTCTTGCTTGCTGGTGCAACGGATGCTCGTTTCTTCTTCGGCACAATCTCTTCGACAACACTGCTGACATCGCTATCGTCATCAATTTCTTGTGTAACCGTAGGGCTTTTGCCACTATTGTCATCATCGCTCTTATCGCTGTCATCATTGCTCATATCAACGTCACTATCATCATCAACATATTTCACCTTGGCTGCCTTTGCTGCACTTCGACGTGGAGTGCGCTTTCGAGCTGCGGGGGTGTCTACACTATCACTAATCTTCCTCTTCTTAGTGGCACTTGCGCTTCGTCTCTTTTTCGAAGAAATTGGTACAAATTCGTCATCACTTCCATTCTTCATCTCAATGTCGTCGTCATCATCCTCTTCATCGCTATCGCTCCCTAGAGATTCCACCACACTGCTTTCATCTCCATCATTATTCTGTTTGAGTGAAGTTGTTGGCGCAGTCACTGATTTGAACTTTCTCTTTGCTGCAGCACCAGTGGTACTCGAATCGTTTTTACCACCACCATCCACAGTACGCTCTGATCCACCATAATGACTCACTCTCACATCCTCACCACCACAACCACTCCCAACATCCACCTTCTTCCTATCATCCTGATCCACCAACTGACTCTCACCAAGCACAATAACAGAACGAAAAATATCCTTACAAGCAATCGAACCAGTCCCCATTTTTTTATTCTTGGATGTCGAAGCCGATGATGCCGCTATGGAATCTTTTCCACCGGTACGTTTGAAGGAGAGTACCATGTATTTGCCTGAGAGGGGTATGGCTCTTCCGGACATGATCATTTGCTTCTGTGGTTGTTCTTGTTGCTCATTTTGTGCTTTGGCATTGGGTTTGTTGTCATCATCATTGGTATTGTTATTGGATGGAAAGGGAATGCGTAATTCCACCTTTTGATCCGCTCCACCCAATGAGACCAAGCGTCCTAGCAATTGAGGTGGGTTTGCAGGTGCAAATGGATTTCTCTTGGTTGGCTTTGCTGCTGCTGTTTCAGATTTGTCCTCATTAGTTGTAGCATTGTCATCCTTCTTGATGTCATTGTCTCCATCATTCGTTTCATCCTTTGACGCATCCTCTTTTAAAGCCGCAGCAGTAGGTGCAACTGCAGGAGGAGCCTTCAATGTCATTCTACCAGGAAACACAATCAAAAACCGCTTCACAGCTCCCTTGCTATGACTATTCTGTTTGGTGGGTATTATCGAGGCAGATGTGGATTGGACGGCACTTTTGCGGAGAAAGACATCACATCCGTTGCAGTTTTGTTGGAGTGTTTTGCCTGGTTTGAGGGATGTTTGTTGTTCAGTGGCAGAATCATCATCTTCATTGTTGTCATTGGTGTTTGTGGTGCTATTTGAAGGAGGATAGGATAGATGGGATGATACAGGCCAAGACTTTGGTATGGGCCGTGCTATCTTTGGCTTCTTCTTATTGGCGGCTACGGATGTCTTGCCTACTTTTACTTTGAGAGGGGCAGCTTTGCCACCTTCTTTCTGCTGCTTAGCTGATGATGACTTGACCATCGTCAGTGACTTCTATATTAGTATCAGTTAAATGCAAGTGGGGTAGTGATGCTGTAAGCAAGCTGTAGTGACACCAATCATGGTAGATTGTTTCATACATGTCATTGCAGTTGGTGATGTAAATAAATGAAAGATCGCAGCTTCATTCGGAAGTTATGGTAACTTCCTCGGAGCTTCAGCTCGTTTGATTTTTGAATTGATGCAATCCAAGAACAACGGTACAAACTCTGGTATTGTAGGCATAACATTGATGTCCAATTATAATTGTGTTTGGCAGTGGCAACTATTGATGGTATTCATCCACTGAAACGCCAGCCGGGCAAATATGGTCTTGTTCTGATGAAATAATGGATTCTCTCACGGAAGAGCAACGTCGACGCATTGAAGCCAACCGACGGGCGGCACTTGAAAAATGCCGTGAGCGGCGGAACAAAACTGTGCAGAAGGAGAATAGGGATCAGTCATTGATAGCGGCTGCAGCAGCGAATAACTTGAACAATGATAATGTTGGCTTCGAGAGGGAGGTGTCACATGATAATTCAGCAACCAGCGTTGTTGTTGCTGCTGCACCCGTTGTAATGAGCTCGTCAGTGAACATGAACGTTGATGATAATCGGAAACGAAAGATAGAAACTCAGCAACAGCAGCAACAACAGTTGACAGAAGAACAAAGGATACGGATGGAAAATAACCGTAAAAGAGCACTAGAAAAGAAACAGAAACAGCAACTAATGAACAACAGCAACATCAATACCACAATAAGCTCTACTTTGCCCAGCATTCCTACAGAGGAACAACGGGCTAGAATAGAAGAAAATCGACGGAAAGCTCTGGAAAAGAAGCAATTGATTGTAAAGCCAATGGTTGTAGTGAGTGAGTCTGCAACTAGAGGTAACGAGCAACAACATATCCAGGTTCAAGATAATACGTACGCACAATGTTCTGGAGAAGCAAAGATGCCTAGTAACGTGGCTGCTGACAACAAGCAGAGTGCTCCATCCAACCATCATGCACAAAACAACAACAGTCTAACACAAGATCAATTGGCTCGCATGGAAGAAAATAGACGGAAAGCCTTGGAAAAGAAGAATCAAGCACAACAACAAGTCTCGGTATCATTACATCCTACAAACAACACCGCTCAAGCCAAACAACCAGAGAGTATTGTCTCAAATAACATCGCTCAAAAGCCAGCTGGTCTGACAGAAGAACAAAAACTGCGGATGGAACAAAATCGTCTCAAAGCGTTGCAAAAGAAACAACTCTCATCTACTACGACTTCTTCACCATCAAAATCATCCAGTGGAAACGATAGCGCTACTACTGGTGCACCAAAGCAAGACTTGTCAGCGATCAAACCTGCATCAACAAAGAAGTCGGCTCTTCCACCATTATACCCAGAACTTCACTACGATCCTTCGAGAATCTTACCCATCAATGATGATGACACTGACTCATTGATAGAAAATGCCGAACTTGACAAACTATTGCTAAATGGTTGGACACTCTACGACCATCAAAAGGAAGGTGTACAACGAGCTCTTCGAATGAGACGCCTTATCCTTGCATTCGATATGGGCCTTGGAAAGACAATTATCGGATGTGTTTGGGCCAAGGCATTCCTGCGAACGTTTGTAGGGATTAAAGTATTCGTGATTGCTCCAGTAAGTTTACATGAGGACTGGAGGAGGACTGCTACCAGTACCACTGGATTGAAACTTGATTCCGAGGAGGAAAAGAAGAAGAAGAAGAAGAAGGCAGTGGCAAAGAAGAAAGAGCCGAGTTCGGAGGAGTATTATGCAACTGGTAAAAAGCGCAAGTCAAAAAAGAAGGAGGAGGAGGAGGAGCCTGAAGACGATGAGCCGGAAATGTATATATATTCATGGAGCAATGTATCTGCTTATAAAGAAGTTATCAATGATTGTACAGAGGGGTACGTTGTGATTTGTGATGAAGCCCATAACATGCAGTCGATGACTAGTCAACGGACCAAGGATGCTCTCAAGCTGATGCAATCATCGCAACGAACCAAGACAGAAAAGTGCAGAGGGGTGTTGCTCTTGTCAGGAACTCCCATGAAAAATGGAAGGCCTAGCAACTTGTTTCCTCTCCTCAATGCCGTAAGACACCCATTTGGTGACCATCAGATGCGTTATGAGACATACTTTTGCGATGGACAGCAACGGCAAATGAATGGAAAAGAAGTATGGCTTGCAACTGGGTCTTCTAATCTCAGAGAACTCAACGCTCACACTGCGTCACACGTTTTTCGTATGACAAAGGAAGAGTGTATGAGCAAAGAACTTCCTCCTCGTAAACGTGAGTTTAGGACTGTTCCTGTTGGTCCTCTCCAACAACAACGATATACCCAGGCTTTGAAGGATCTCGCAAAAGCATTCACTGCGTCAAAGGGAGAATGCGGCATGAGTGGTGGTGATAGTGAAGACATTCTAACTCCGTTCAATAGACTGCGCCAGATTAGTTCATTTGCCAAGGTTGATGCCGCGGTGACCATTGCAAACACGGTTTTGAACGAAGAATCCTCAGTCGTAGTGTTTACGAGCTTTGTCGACGTTGCGAAGCAGATACACCAGAAGCTGGAAGGCATGGACTGGGCTGGAGAGTTGCTGACAGGATTAACTCCAACTAAAAAGAGGCAGTCGATGGTTGATAACTTCCAGTCGGGTCTCTCACCAGTATTTGTGTGCACATATGGAGCTGGAGGAGTTGGGCTCACTTTGACTGCTGCTTGTACAGTGATTCTTGTCGATCGTCCGTGGACTCCTGGGGATGTGAATCAAGCGGAGGACCGCGTGAGAAGAATTGGTCAAAAGAGACCTGTCCGAAGTATCTGGATCAGAGCATTCGCTATTGATGAACAAATAGATGAACTTCTTGATCACAAGGACGTCACCTCAAACACTGTCGTCGATGGAAAAGCTTCGACTGGTCAGAGTAGGTCAGCGCCAAAGGTAAAGATATCCGAGCTGATAAAGAATGTGATAGAAACAAAATAAATCAGAGGTTTTGCCATTGAATCGAAAGGTTGCTTTGTAGAAAGAGAGAGAGAGACTGTTGAGGGGATGGAAACAATGCAAGTCCAAAAAAATGCCTGATTGATGCAAAAATATTGATTGCTCCATGTGAGGATCGAACTCACGACCTCAGGATTATGAGACCTGCGCTCTACCTACTGAGCTAACGGAGCAGTTGTGATGTCGGAAGGTGATGTTAACTACATAATTGTAGTGTACTATACTGTACATAGCAAGAGAGCTCACAAATTGGAATAGAAATGGCTTGAGTGTATTGTAGGGAAGGGATGGAAGTCGAGTGTATGTATCATCATTGTCGAGCTTTCTTCTTTGCCTTTTGGCAGAAGTATCATGTATGTATGTCATATGTAGGATGTGTACTGTACAATAGTAATATTTGGACAAGAGGATGCTTGTATATACAATAGAAAGAAGAAAACAGAAAGAATTGACCTGTTCATACCTCCAGTGAGTTCTTCTTGATACCATCCAAAGTAGATTGCACGTCCGTCAAAAGTCAAGGCAATAGAAACGCAATATAAGTAGAAAAGAGTTCCAGAGAAGTCTGTGCTACAGCGTCTTGGTCTGGATGAAGAAAAGGGATGCTCGCGTCCATGCAAGCATCTCAGTGGCACATTTTATGCGAGAGTGAAGGTAGTACAGAGAATAGCTGTGTAATGCAATATGCGCACGGAGGTACGAAATCAAATCTCTAAAACAGAGTCTTAGAGACAAAGAAACTCGTTTCTAGCTACCTGGGGTATTCTAATTATGTTAATCTACTGGTTTCCGAAAAAAGAATGACCAATCTTCTTGGTCCTTCACTTGTCGACGTTACCTCTCAGAGACTTAATGCCGTCGACTGTTTGTGTTTGTTTGTGTTAATGTCCAGTCAGCATATATGATGCTGAACACATATGTTGTGCACAAGCATCACCGCGGATGAACTAGAACACCAGAGCGCGATAAAATTTCACCATCCACCTCTACAGAATGAAAGTAATCACTATTATAAGGTATAGCAATCATCCATCTTAGTTGTCGTAGATGAAAGGAAGTCCAGTGATCAAATGAGGCAATCCCTGGTCAAGACCGGCAAGAGATTGGGCATCGTGACGGAGGAGCTCAAGGATGGCAAGCATAGCAACACGTCCGTGTTGGAGCTCGGCAGTTTGACGCTTGGCAAGAATATCTTCAGGAAGGTCAATTACTCCAGTGGGGGAAGTGAACCATCCGTAAGTCTCAACAGTTCCAACGAAGGCGATGATCTGGGCCCATCCGAGGAAGGGGATGGCGGTAACAGCGGCAAGACCGTTGGGGATGTCGCTGGTGCTGACTGAACCATCGGGGGTCAAGTCGTATCCGAATCGGTAGGTCTCTGGGGCAATGTATCCAAGAACAGCCATTTGGGCAACACGTCCGTGCTTGAGCTCGGCAAGACGGTATGAATCGAACTTCTCTTGGGAGATTCCATCGGAGAGGCCAGCAGGGTCCCAGAATCCAACAGGGGGGAGGGCACCGATCTCGTCAGCGAAGGCACTAAGAGAGGTGGTGGTCTTTCCAACCTGAGCGGGAGCAAAGGCGGCGGCGGTGGCGAGAGCAGAGGCAAAGATGACGGACTTCATGGTTGCAGGCTAATTGACGTAATTGTGGTTGGAAGTAGAGCTTGCAGCGGGGAGGTTCGTCGGCAAGCAGAGATCTATCTCGTGCGTGTTGTTTGTTGAACTTTGCAAAAAAGGAAGATATCCTGGCGGGAAGGGGCGCGCCAGATATCTTGCCGGCATCACTTTTTTGCACTTTTCTGAAGAACTAGCCGCTTCGCGTGCTAGCGCGTGTTCAGATCGTACATATTTTCCGCACGGCATTCTGTGCTGGAATTGGGCTCACCAAAAAAGGCCAAAATACTATGCCCTTCTGGAATGGGCTCACCAAAAAAGGCCAAAATTACTTATGCCCTTCCTGATTTCGGCGATGAATTTAGGCCGACAAAACACAAACACACAAACACACAAACACACAACACACACGCGGGTCACTATTAGTATATAGATAAGCCCCGGCATCATTAGCAGTTCTTTGATTGACAGCAATGGCAATGGCAGCGGCAGCGACAAGAATACTCATGAGACGCCCTACTGCAATTTTCCTAAACGCAAGTCGTCTTGACTATGACAAGGCGCTCGATTTCTCACGCCTTCAAAAAATCACCAGATTTGACGGTGAACTCCGTAGATGCCATGACCGATGCAGACGAAATTGCCAGCTTGGTCAACTCAAGCAATTCAGAAATAATCATCACCAAAGAGATGGAGGTGCCATTGGCGGCAGTGCAGAAGTTTTCGTCCAATGTGAAGCTCATGTGTGAGGCAGGAACAGGCTACAATAACATTCCCATTGATGATGCACGAACGAAAGGCATTTTAGTCTGCAATATTCCAACCTATTCAACAGAGAGTGTTGCCCATATGGTAATTACTTATGTGATGAATTTCTCTGCAGCAATATTTCAACAAGCCAAAATGCTGCATGAAGGCAACCAGTCCAACTTTCGTGTATTTCAACATCCAATCTATGAAATCTCAAACAAGAAAATCGGATTAATTGGAGGTAGTGGAACTATTGGTACTGCAGTTGCAGATGTTGCTCTACCATTGGGTATGGAAGTTCTTATTTCCAGTCGATCTGGAAGATTGCCAAAAGGGCACAAGTATGAGAACAATGATAGAGTTAAAGTTGTTCCTTTGGACGAGCTTTTGGCATTTAGTGACTTTGTGTCAATCAACTGCCCCTTAAATAGCGAAACACGCCATTCGATTGGAGACCGAGAGATCCGCCTTATGAAACCCACAGCTTTTCTGATC
This sequence comes from Skeletonema costatum, assembly GCA_018806925.1. Classification (NCBI taxonomy): domain Eukaryota; phylum Bacillariophyta; class Thalassiosirophyceae; order Thalassiosirales; family Thalassiosiraceae; genus Skeletonema; species Skeletonema costatum. Next base: position 47,704 of record JAHBBA010000982.1, on the reverse strand, counting down.
AATACTGCCCGTGGTGCAATTATTAATGAGGCTGAGTTGATCAATTGTATGAAGGAGAAAGTGATTGCTGGAGCTGGATTGGATACACAAGAGGTGGAGCCACCGGCAGCAGACAGTGACCTGTGGACACTTGACAACGTTTTCCTTACACCACATATTGGATGGAGGAGACTTGAAACAAGACAACGACTTGTGGATATGACGACTGACAACATTGAGTCATATATTGGAGGCAAAACCAAGAATGTTATAAATTAGATGATTTTACGGAACTCTCCCTATCTCGTTCACTATCTCGTTCACTATGTCGGGTGGTGAGTCTATGGGATGTGTGGGGAGGGGCAGATTGGAGGATAAGAGCTACAATCTCGAGTGCATGTATTGTATGTGGAGAGAAGAGAGAAAACGATATTTTTCATGTGCTGCTGCTGTTTCAGAGGTTTCAGGGTGACTTCGTAAATGACGAGTGATATGATTCTTCCGCGAGGTGTTGTACAAGCACATTTTGCAATGGAACAAGCGTGTGTGGCACTTCGGACATGTTACTATCGCATATGCATAGCTGCTGTCTGTGGTGTCATCGAGTAAAGCGGAGAAAGCACCGCCATCACTATTAATAGTCCATGTATATTTGCAACTTGCCGTTTGGCATTGAACTTGTGAGGGGGCCTGCATCAGGGTTTATGTTGATATGTGTGTGGGCGGAGCACGATGATTTACACATACCAAGTCATTCAATGGCTGCACATATATGCGACGGTGTGATAATATCTAATGATAGATTGATAAATTCTTGATTACCATAGCTGAGCAAAAAAGGACGCAGTGACCATGTGACACGAAATATGTGTAAATCGAAAAGCTGCTAAATTCACGTTGTATTAGTGCACAAAGTATCTGGCCAAACAGATCTGTTATGATGTGGACCGGTCGTAGGTCATATGGTAGGGCCGGGGCGGGCGGTCGTCAGTTCTCATTTTGGAAAATATTGTTGGATCGGTCTAGCCCCGGTCGGAGAATGGACAATAAGGGGGACGACCGGACCTCTGACCGGATTTTTGTTTGCGGTGTTTATGACACGAAGATGTTATATTATGGCATGTTGGATGGCAATTTATGATGCATTGCTAAGATGGTCGAATGTGAATGATGGTAATGGCGTCCTCTCAACAGAAAGCTTTCCCCGTGGGAGAGACTCTCCAGTCGCAAGTGACGCCCGGTGTATCGAGCAGGTATGATTTTCCTCTACGGCCGTCGTCGATGGCTCTTCTGATCATTGACATACAGGATGAATTGACAAAAGTAGATCCAACCAGCGAAGAGTACAAGCATTCTATTGCATTCCCTCGAATGATTCACAATACAGAGCGCTTGTTGAAATCCGCCCGATTGAGCAAGATACAAGTCATATTCATATACCTCCAAGCCCTCACAGATGACTGCAGAGATGTGTCACTGGACTACAAGTTGAGTGGAGATCTTTCAAATCTTCCTGGTCCATCCAATCCAGCGAAGTTCTTGCCTGGCATTACTCCAATTGCTGGTGAGGAGATAAGCCTGCCCAAAACTTCTTGTTCGGTGTTTCAATCAACAAAGCTTGAGTATATTCTACGCAATTTGCAAGTGGAACAATTGCTTGTGGTTGGTCAGTTGACAGATCAGTGTGTAGAGAGTGCTGTGAGAGACGCAGCCGACCTTGGATTCTTTGTAACTGTTGTGGATGATGCATGCGCAGCAAATAGCGCAGATTGTCATGAAAAAGGACTGCATGGAATGAAAGGTTTTTGTAGAATTCTTGAGACAGAACAAGTTCTGCAAGAGATTAGCAGCTATGATGAAGCGAATAGCGAAGAACAAAATAATACCATCGCTTCCAGCAGCAGGACATGTCAAGCAAACCTGGTGCTGATAATACAGATCATAGCATCACAATTCCCAAACCATCACAATACGTCAGAGACAAGGACAAGGGATGCGAAACTGCATTACTGCGTTCTCTGAGGACAGCAGGCGTCAAATTCATTCGATACACAATTGTGGATGCGTACAATACTATCAGATGCAAAGCAGTACCACTCAATTTCCTTATCGAAAGACGTGTCTCTCGGCCAATGACAAGTCCAACGAGCATTGCAGAGGTTTGCTTTGCAGGACTACCGACAACAATGGATGTGCCAAAAGCGCCAAACTTGACCGCAAGTAATGTGCTGACTCTTGAACCTGATTTGTCTAGTTTACAGATACTTCCCTATGCTCCAAAGACGGCAATGGTGTTGTGTACTGCTCATGATCAGCTTACGCAAGACTTGAGTCCATTGTGCACTCGAGGTTTGTTAGAGAGAGTGTTACAAGCAGCAAGGGAAGAAATCGGCATTGAATTTTGCGTCGGAGCAGAGATAGAGTTCATGCTATATCGTCTAAGCAAAGATGGACTTATGAAGCCTGTGGATGCGTCTACATTTGCTAATTCTACAACTCTAAACGACCAAGAAGACTTCATAAGTTCTGTTTATGATCAGCTTCGGCAGCAAGATATTTCTGTAGAGTTGATTCATGCGGAGAGTGGGCCAGGTCAGTTGGAGGTGGTTCTCAGCTACTCCGATAATGTTCTTCAGATTGCTGACAATGTTCTGTTTGCACAAGAGACGATTCGAAACGTTGCTACGCATCATGGGATGAAGGCAGTTTTCTTGCCAAAGACTTCGATGCTATCTGCAGGGAATGGCCTGCACCTTCACTTTTCCTTTAAGGATTTTGGATCGCCTCAAAATGCTTTCTCAGACTCGTCTCGGCCAACAGGAATAAGTCGCAAAGGAGAATCTTTCATTGAAGGTTTACTGGATCATTTGTCATCTTTACTAAGCTTCACTCTTCCCACAGTAAACTCATACCGTCGAGTTGGAGCAGGTTGCTGGACAGGATCATCTGTCGACTGGTCAACAGAAGACAAGGAAGTTCCTGTACGCGTATGCGTCGATCTAAACACGAGGACAGCAACTAACGTTGAGTATAAACTTGCTGATGCGACAGCTAACATTTACCTGGAGCTGGCCATGATTCTGTCAGCAGGAATGGAAGGATTGAAGAGTGGGAAAGAGCTTCGACCAATGGCTAGCCCAGATGCTGTTGCTGCTCCATTGCCACAATCACTCCAAGAGAGTCTCGAATGTTTGAAGCTTGACAACTTATTGCTTTCTGTTCTAGGGCCAGAGTTAAGCACCGCTTACATAGCTGTTCGAGAATATGAAGCAACAAATGAAATTTCATTGGAGAAGGAAGTTGCAGCAGCACTTGGCGATGCATGATGAATGTTGGTATCTCTGTAAAATGTGTTATTATTACTGTGAAAATAGAACTGTTTTGCCAAAAAGGAGACTTAGTATTTTATATTATGATACGAAGCCTTTCCCCCCTCTTCAATATGTCTATTAGATCAAGATCTAAGATCGTTGTCTAGGTGGGTGTGGATTTGGAGACTAGTTTTGTGGACAATGTGACGAACAATTGAATAGTAAAGTTCGTGAAGAGAGACTCTGGCCGAGCGATGACCACAAAACTTCCTGCAAGGTTTGTCTCCTATCCAACAATCATTAAAAGTATAAGAGATTGGATGGGTACGATTCAATACAACATTTAGTCAAACGATGCTTTATCGAAAGCAACCACTTAACGGTAAAGTCCGTTGTTGATACGGTCAATAACGTATTCAGGTGCGGGCTTTCCTACAACGAATCGGCTCTCGTACTTCTTGATAACCTCCTTCTCGCCGGCGGTAAGTCCGGGAATATTGTAAACATCACCAACAGTCTTGTATGGTCCGTGGGTGACAATCTTTCCGGCGGCTCCGGGGTACATTCCCTTCATACGAAGGTAAGCACGAACATTGGCGTTGTTAAGATCGACCTGGGCTCCTCCTCCAAGGTTCACAATACCATCGTAGTCAACCATGGCGTTGGCAGCCATGGGGACAGCGGCGGCACCGAAGGCGGCAGCGGCACCAAGGAAGGCACGACGGTCGGACTCGGCGTTGAGGGCAGTCTGGGCTGCGGGTTGTGCGTTAGGGGCGAACGCAGCAGCGGAGCTGTAACAGATAACAGATAGAAATGGAGGAACCAAAACGTGAGAGAAACGTTTCATTAGATGTGCAAAAAATCGATCCTTCATCACTGCACTGATGAATAATATCTGTTGATGTCCTTCCTTTGGTTAACTCTCAGGAGTCTAAAGTTTGTTGGCATCACAATCTGAATGGGATTGCTATCGCTTCGACACATTTGTTGATTTTGATGCCACCCAAACTAGAATCATGAGAGCAACTTCGGACGATCCTTCCTCCACACTCCATGAACACCAGCGAGAGACGACCACCATCTTCAGCTTCAGTTGACTTACGCGACAAGGGCGGAGATGATAGCGAGCTTCATGTTGACGACTGTTGTTTTGTTGAATAGTAAGGGCGGTGGCGAGGTGGGATTGCAGTGCCCGAAGAGCCGCAGAGAAAGATCATGCTGATGACTGACGTATCTTGAAGTTTTTCGGGGATGACAGACTTAAGATATTTGTAGGAAGGAGGGCGCCCCGCTTTCGTTGCCCTCTTTATCAAAAACAGAGTCACGTGCGAAGGTCACAATGCATGGGAACAGAAGAGGCATCTATCGGCAGCTAATGACCATTCCATCACTGAATCTTCCCCTCGTGATCGGCCCGTCTTCATTGGAGGAACTGATAAATAGCAGCACGCTACCATGGCAGAGTTCAGTCGGAACTATTTTGTAGCTCCAGTCCTGTTGTTGGCATTCATATCATTCGGCAGTGTGTTCATAAGATCCTCTTCGCCACAAAATGAGAACCCTCCACAGTTGAAGGGATCTGTTTCAAAAGTGGATCGACTTCAGTCTTGGATAAGAGAACGTGCTATTGACAAGCTACCGTGGTCCACAACGAACAATACTGAGGATTACTACGAAGACGTTCATGAGACAGTTACTGCAATGAAAACGTGGGCTGCGAATGGCAATCACACAAATGTATTGGTGGATGTTATTTCTATCGGATCTTCCAGTAGGATGGACTATATGCACAAACAAAGAGATACTTGGGCATCGCCGCATTTTGTAAGAAATATGCTCATGGCTACAGAAATGAATACTGATCGGTCAATATTGTCGGGAGATGCTTCTTGTCAAGCATTAGAACTATCATGTGCAAAACCAGTTGAAACTGCTGTTGTTGATAGTGATGTTGAGCGTAAAAGTCGGTGGCTTGAGACTGATAACGTAACAAATGAGACATCATTAGATTCAGAGACGAAGGAATCACATATCAATGCAACTACGAGCTCTACAGAATTATGTACACAACGAAGGTTAGGGCTCGCAATGGGAGTTTTCAGTTCGACGTTACAGAAAGATCAGTCATGCATTCAAGCTTCAATCTGACACGTTGGGAAATGACTTGAATATTCTGCCGAGTTTTCTTCTTGTCACTTTCGATGAAATGTCATACAATACAACAGAATTGAGGAGATGCGAAGAAGAAGAAAGTTCTCAGATATATGCTCCTTCTCTATCACTGAAAGAATTGAAAGTTAAAAGCCAAGACACTTCGTTTCCTTATCCCACAAATCGAACTGGTCTCATCTTCAACCGCCTAGCAATACAGAGGTGGATGCTGCAAGTGTCATGTTCTTCCAATGAATATGATTCTGAGTCTTTTGAATCCAATTTCTGCAACTGGATGAGAGATGCAAACCAGTCAAAGAATGAATTTGATTCTGTTCTCATACGTGCACTGGAGCTTTCTAAAGAAGACCCTATCACAGGCGTGATAGAACAAAACCAAGCCATGAGCGTCAGTGATCTATTTTACAAGTACTCATATTCAATGCATTTGTTGTGTAGCAATCAACATGTCGTTGTTCCAAGTGGAGAAGAAATGATAGGGTATTTGATTCATCGATTCAAAATATCAGACAGTCCAATAGGTGAACATGAGTGCATGAGCAAGCTTCAGACATCTCTTCTTGACTTGTAGGAACATGCCCTTGCTGCTTTGTAATATCAATGTAAACTGCAACTCTACTCTGTTATTACACCTTCAAGACTTCATTATCTAGCTGTTCGCCATGTCCTTGCACCCAACACCAGCATCAGCACTCCAAATCCTCCTCGCAGTACATCTTCTTCTAAATGCAAACCAATCTCCTTGCCACCAATGTAGGCACCGACAGCACTACCTAACGCTAGCGAAGGAGCTACTCTCCAAGCAACATTGCCTTTGTTTGCATGAGTCAATACTCCCACCATTGCCGGTAACACCATTGCACATAGGGATGTACCAAGAGCTGCATGGTGTGACATATCTGTACTTAGCACCAGAGATGGAACGACGATGGCTCCACCACCAACACCAAACATGCCGCTGAGGAACCCACTAAATGTACCAATGAATGATGCAGGTAGTAGCCGCTCTAAATTTGACGGCTGATGAGCTACACTATTATCTATTTGTGTCTGTACTTGTTTGTCTGTTGATGCTTTGCCATTGCCTTCAAGCCAATCATCGAGATACTTTTTGCCAGGCACAAGAGGAGCAATAACTAACATGAAACGCACCGAAGTGCTCTTTTTAATGAACGTTCTGACATTTTCGAAGATGCAATTGCCCCAAACCTAGCAGTCACCATTGCTGTTGCAGTAAGTGCTAATGCAATATCAAGTTCCACTAATCCTTGTTGTTGCGGCATTTTCGTATCTGTGCTGTTGTTTGCTATGTCATCATCTTCTCCTTCTTCTCCTGATTTGATACCATATGCCAGTGCCCCGAAAAGACCAGTGCTTCCGACAGCAAATAGACTTGTTCCGTGTGCTTGATGCTGTGTCAATCTGAGTCCACGAGAAGCTGTCATCATTGGAATCATTACGAATCCGCCCCCCATTCCAGCGAGACTACCGAGCATTCCAGCTAACGATCCAATTGAAAATGATTTCATCTGGTCTACAATGGTTGATGCATCATACTTTTCACTTGATTTCGTGTTGTTAGAAAAGGACAGTCGGCGTATATTATAAGAGTGCGTTTGTTGACGACCGCAAGCACATACTAGGGACGTGCCACCTCTCGATAACATCATAATCATCTTCTGCTACTTGTGTCATTACAGGTCAGTACCACCATTGAGTTGACATAATGTTTTGAGGGAGGAGGGGAGGGGAGTCTACAAAGGAATTAGTACTAAAGAAAGTTTCTACGACAAAATCAAAGTGACAGTGGCAAGTGCATATCCTCAGCTTCCACTCTAATCACCGCTTCCTCCGATATTGACAAGGTGTGAAAGCAACGATGACTTCCGACGACGCCAGCAGCCGACACGGCGATGACACCGTGCGTACTACGCCAGTTCGCAATCCTATAAACATTGAGTCTTTATCATCATGGATTGTGAACCACTCGTCTCCTGTACTTCAATCATTGATATTTGGCGTGGAAGGGAGATCAACTCAAGATGAGCACTGGCTGCAAGAGCGTATGCAGGTCAAGCAGTTTGGTAAGAGGATAATTCACGTGTTGAATATGAACATTTATAATTTCTATCCTGAAACTGATGATTGCTCACTCGTCCACAAATATATAGGCTTTGGACAATCAAATCCAACTTATTTGCTCATCATTACCAACTTGTCACATCGGAATGATGCACTTAAAGTCGTTCTCCGACGCAAGCCAAACAAGATTGCACATCCTTCATCGCATGCTCTTCATAGAGAGTTTCGCGTACTGGAATCTTTACTCAGATACAACAAGCAGCTGAAACAGCAGCAGCAACAACAACAAGTATTTGACAAATCAGTGCCTATACCTACGCCATATGCATATTGCAAAGATGAAACAATTCTTGGAGCTGAATTCTACTTGATGGAATTCGTTCAGGGGCGCATTTTTGTTGATCCACGCATGACATCTATTGGAAGTAAAGAAGAGCGAACAGAAGCATTCAAAGATGCGCTTCGAGTTATGGCAAACATTCACAACGTACCTTGGTGGCTGATTGGGTTGGAGAAGCACGGAGGCAGAGCTAGTGGAAAAGGTAAAACGAATCCAACCTATATTGAGAGGCAGCTGCAACGTTTGCTGCAGATAACGTCCAAACAATCTCAACTGATGAAGGGTAGTGATAAACATGATGTCAAAAAGGTAGAAAAGTCTATCCGTCAAATAGCTCAAGTCCTTTCACAACACGCATCACAATGTCCAAATCCTTTTGGTTTGTTGCATGGAGACTTCAAAATTGACAATCTTATTTTTCATCCTACGGAGCCGAGGGTTATTGCAGTTCTTGATTGGGAGCTCTCGACAATGGGAGACGGTTATTGTGATTTAGCAAACTTTTGCATGATGTATTTCATGCCCTCGATAGAGAAAGGATGGGGTGTTGCTGGCCTTGGAGATATGAAATTGGAAGGGACAGGAATTCTCACTCGGCCGGAAGTTATTTCTTCATATTGTCAATATCATGACAAAGCTAGACAAGGAAACGAGCACTTGACGAAGAGAACAAAAAATGCTTCTAGAGCTGCTGACTATAATGAAGCAATGGCATGGGCGGGTTTTTACCTCAGTTTTCTCTTTTTCAAGAACTGTGTTATTGTGCAGGGAGTAGCACAACGAGCTTCGATTGGAGTTGCAAGCAGCAGCGCTGCTAGCAAGGTAGCAGGCCTCCTCCCGGAAATGGTGCGTCTGACAAAGCATATATTGAAACAGTTTCCACCACCCAAGAGTCAACTGAAGAGTAATCTGTAAACAGCTTTACCTTGGCTACGTTTGAGGAATCTAATATGTGCATGGATTTACATTACTTATTACCCTAGTTTGTACAAGAAAACACTGAAATGACACTCCATCTCCCAGTCTTTTCAACTTCCTCCACAAGCTTCTCAACTGGAGCATCAAACATGCAAGACAGTTCATCGTCACATCGCGTGCCATTCATTGCCAACGCTATTGCTTCTGTCGAAGGTTTCTTCTTGGTTGGCTTCTTTTTTTGTATGCCTGTCGAAAGGAAGAACTGATATTCCTTGTAACAACGGAGACGCTGGGAAAGATGGGGATGCTGGGAATGATGGGGTGCGTGATCTGCTCCCGTCATCCAAGATATTCTGGGCTGTTGTCGCTGCTTCTGCTGCAACAACAGATATGTCTACAGAATCGGCTCTTGAAGCCTTCCTGCGCGAACGCAAGTCAAACTCAGACGGATCAGAAGCTGCCATAGTACTTTGAACGTCAACATGATCGTCATTTTCTGCTTCGGTATTACCTTCGTGCTTGTCTCCTATCTCGTAGGCCAGGGGATATCGGTGAATACGTTTGATGAGACCGCGGATAACTCCGAATGTTAACAGTCTTCTGTGGTCAAAGTAATCAAATACAGATTTCCACTCCAAGTTTTCATTCTGGGCTGGTGTACTCGCCTTTTTATTGGATGGAACATTGCCAATTGATACCTTTTCCACGAGAATCTCCCCGAATGATCGGCTTCTGTCGCAAGAAGCATATATTTGTGCTAGTGCATTCTTCATCGGCTCGATTTCTTTGAGCGCGGTGTCATTCGACCTTTTCGTAGTAGCACCAACAGCTCCAGCACTAGTGCTTAGCTGTTCAGGAGGCGCTCTTTCATCCCCGCTGTCTTCTTCTTCTGCAATGGTTAGATGTCCAGTTCGAGAGGGAAATGAGCTCGATGTCTCTTCCATTCGTTTGGCCCAGCCTGCGACTGCACTTGTCCAACCAAGTGAGTTTGAACCACCATGTCCAGACAAATCAAGGCTATTCATAGAATTCATTTGAGGTTGAATCCGCCCAGAAGCGGTCAAAGTAAACGGAGATGATGACATTACACTTGGAGATAAGTCACCACTCATCCTTCCTCCTCGTATCTTGTGAGCCTTCTGTAAATTCTTTGACTTTACTGCATAGATGTAAGCTTCGGCCAGCAGATTATCTCCCTCCTTTGTTTTCAATAATTCCTTGCCAAGAGGAGTACTCTCATACACATTGGAGTAACGAAAGATATCAACATGCGCTAGAACCCCGTGGTGACGTAAAACACGAAGGCAAGCACGAACCAATTCCATATCGACTTCTGACGATTGAGCTATCTGCTTTAAGAACTTGCATCCATCGATATGAGGGATAATCCAATTGATCGTTAGATCCCAATCAAACATTTGCACCTGCCACTCGGGCCTGAGTAGTATTGGTACGGTATGATCAGAAACAGGTGGTGTAGGTGGCGGTGGTGGTCGAAATAGACGAAGGTTCAATAAGTTTGCATCATCCAGAAGGAGGTGACAATCTCTCTGTTTGCTGTTCAGTGACAGCAGAATATCTTCCAACAAGTATTGTATTTGTGGCCGGGTGCGTTGATTTGACAAGAACTCTGATTCCACTTCCATATCACGAAGCGTAAATGATAAATTTGATAAAACAGGCCAGTAAGGTCTTGGGTCAACATTCCTTCTCAAAACAAATCCAACTGCAAATAAGTGGCTGTTCCTTTCATACCTCTCTGTATCACATATGATCATTGGTCTGCTTAAAATATGCATTCCATGCGTGCTAACTGTAATCGTTTGATTTGCCAATTCATTCCCTGTAATGATGTACTCAGAGGTAGCAGCAAAAATAGAGTTTGCTAGCAACTCTGTATCGATTGTAGAAGTGTCTCCTTCGTGAGTTGTTGGGTTGGACATCATGGTGCCTTTCGACGAAGATGCATGTGATGGACTCCGATGATGACGTGTTGATGGTACTGATGTGACATCATTAGCACCAGATTGTGATGATGCATCCATTGTTCTTGATTCTTTTGCTACAGACGAAGATTGTGTATTATTATTTGGGCTGTCATAATCTGTTGCTGCATGGCCAATATTTTTCTTTTCATCTAAATGACTTGACGCAGGTAACGTAGCCTGTGACGCTTGATCTGCTTCATCGTGATCTCTATCTTTGTTTGGGCTCCAATTCCAATAATCGTCTGAGCTGAAAACTTTCTGTTTCTTGTCGCAATCTACTTGACTATCCTTTACAGATTGAAACGTCTCATCCAGCGCTTGATGAACCTCATCGAATCCGACATTTACATCAAAGTGCATAAATTTATTTGGGGCTTGGAAACAAACTGTTGGTCCAATTACAATATCAAACTCGGCGTAAAAGACACATAGCAGTGGACATTTAGATGGTGGTAATGGCCGTGGTAACTTGTTACGATGTGCAAGATTTTGAAGATCCGTCTGAATTTTAGTAGGTTGCTCGACATGATTAGGTTTGCTCCGCGATGATGCTTTGGTATATCTTTGATTGATTAAAGAATTTGTTGCGTTGAAATTATCAATCCGCGGTGAAGAGGAAGTAAGATCATCGTCTAAAAGTGGTTGCATCAATAATTGTGATGGTGCAGATGTATGATTGCTGTTAGCGCTGGCACCACCTGCCCTCGATAAACTCGAACTTGATTCTATCCTACCGATGCTGCCCAACAGTTTGATGGACGTAGCAGAGGTTCGCCTTTTACTATTAGTGCCCCTGCCAGAACTGCTGATTGGTGACGAAACACTATTATTCGTATCGGCAGCAGCGGTAGTAGGCGGAGACGGAGATCGGCATTTCATGTTGCTACTATCTATGTAACATAAAATAATGCCTCCAAAAAAATTCTACATACGTAGGAATCAATACTAGCCTTTGCGCCAACCATCTTCCATCTACACAATTTACCGTGAAGCGCGTGGTGATGCGTGGTAAGTGAACAAGGAGGAAGAACCCCATGCCGATGGAGCCTCTTCACATCCATCACATTTTTTGATGGACTGAGGAAGAGAGAGGAATTATCTAGTAGTTTCGGTTTGGCTCGGTGATTTCGGTTTTTTTGGCTTAACTGCACAAGAAGTGGGCCACTATTGAGAAGCACTGAACGCCACTAAGAAAAAATAGGAGTGAGAACCAGCTTGCGTAGGCAGACAAAACATATCATTCACATAGGAAAAAACGTCATGAACGAAACGCCAACGACTAGCCCTCGGCCAAAAGCTAAGAAGAATAAAATCCGTCCAAAGCTCAAGCCGATTGTTTCTACAAACGAAGATGATGATGAAGGTTTAGGATATGGTGAATGGGCTCCCTCGCCGTTAAAGCCACGGCAGGCACCCGAAAACAATTGGAGTGGTAGTGAAGAGGACGAGAAGAAAGATGAGGACACTACAATCCACGTAATCAAAAAGCCAAGTCCCAAGGTACAAGCAGTCTCCAGCGAAGAGGAGGAAGTAACGAAAGAAGTAGTACGGCCTGAGTCAAGACTTGATGCTAGATCTAATCCGACACAGAGCAAGCGCGGCTTTGATAACAAGCTGCAGCTCTCTGAAAGTAGTACTGATGGGAGGAAGAGAAGATCTCTGATAACAGAGCCTCAAATAATGCCATCCACACTCAACAAGCTGCAAATTCAAGTATAGAGAATATATTATTAGATGAGAGCCTTCAGTGGCTTCGGTCAAGATTTTGGAAAGGATTCATTGTGCTTCTGTATGTAGCCACTAGCTGTGAAGTCTTGAGCATAGCCATCATCACAAAGGTCCGACTGTCTCATGTTGAACTGCCTTCCAATGTAAATGGAGCATCGTCGGACAAAGAGTCAGTCATTGAAGCAATAGAAGAGGCTGGAGTAGGTGAAGTATCATCGTCGTCAAAAGATGAAAACGACGAAGTGCCAAACGTGGAGCTGATTGAGGTGGAAGATGAAGCAGCAGAACCCGCAATATCAAAAGAGAATATGCTACCATCAGAGGAGGCAATGCTCCCAGTGGTATCAGTAGTAAATGACGAGCAATCTGATACAAAAGAAGAAGGACAAGCGAATGAACTACCAGAAATTGAGCTGGTAAAGTTAGAAGAGGATGCAACAGGCGATGACGACCATACTGACATTGAGGTATATTTGTCATCAGAGGAAGTGCATGAGGGCCTTGAGAGTAATGATGAGCAACCTAGTGCACAAGAAGACGACGAATCTGAAGCAGATGTGGATGAGCAATCATCAGATAGTAGCGAACTAGAAGCAGAAGATAACTTGCCACTATCAGAGGAAGTGCGTGAGAGACTTGAAAGTGATGTGCATCCTGGTGCAAAAGAAGATGAAGAATCAGAAGTAGGTGCACATGGACTACCAGAAACAGACAGTGGCAACCTAGAAGCAGAGGAGCGCGTGTTACCATCAGAGGAAGTGCATGAGGGCTATGGAAGTAATGATGAACAACCTATTGCAAAAGACGACGAAGGACCAGAATCACAATCAGGTGCAAATGAACTCCCCGAAACAGGTAATAGAAATCTGCTGTCAGAGGAAGTGCGGCGAAAGCAATGATGAGCAACCTATTGCAACAGAAGACGAAGAATCAGAATCAGGTGTGAACGAGCCACCCGAAGCAGACAGCAGCGACCTAGAAGCAGAGAATTACGTATTACCAACGTCAGAGGAAGTAACTGTCAATGAGAACCTTGATGCAAATAGTGCACTGGATCCTTCAGATGATGAGGGATTCAGAGACGAATCAGATGCAAATGAACTAGCAGATTCTGATTTGGTTGAGGTAGTAGTAGATGATTCAAACGATATCGAGCAACCTGAGGTGGTGATTACGCTATCGGTGAAAGCAGCCGAGGACGTTCGTGAGGGCGTTGAAAGTAATGATGAACAACCTGATGCAAGAGAAGACGAACAATCAGAAGCAGATGTGGATGAGCAAGCGTCAGACAGTAGCGAACTAGAAGCAGAGGAGTACTCGTCACCACCAGAGGAATTAGCTGAAAGTGAGACTATACAAGCGTTGTCGGTGAAAACTGATGTGAACTTGGATACAATTAGTACACTGGATCCTTCAGTCGATGACGGATTAGTCGACGAATCAGATGCAAATGAACTAGCAGATACTGATTTGGCTGAGGTTGAGATAACAGTGGAAGATTCTGACAATGACGAGCAACCTGAGCTCGTAGTTACGCCATCAGAGGAGGCAGCTGCAGAAAAAGAAAGTGAAATTGTGTCTGTGGAAGAAGTCTCGGCTAGTGACGAGCAGCCTGGTACAAACATTGATGATGTAGCAATGCCACCAGAAGAGCCAGAATCAGTAGAGATTGATTCGACAGCAGAAGATGGTAGCGACCAACACGAAGCAGAGGGGTCACCATCGCTTGATGTCAATGATCAAGATGATAATGATCGAGATGACACACAACGTGAGCTCCAACAACAGTCACCTCGCACGATAGAAACAAAACGTGAGTTTCTGGCCACACTTGAAAAGTTTGAAGACACCTTCGAAAGTTACGAGGTCATTGACGCCTTAATTGGGCATGTTGCCTGTGCTGTACCGAAGCTACTTGTGAAAAGGATCTTGGGTGCGGCAAAGAAAGTTAAACGAAGATTCTCAAAGAAGCAATGAAGAGAGAAGATGAGATGGGCATTTGATTAGATTAAATTTGTTAACTCATCTAGAGAGGATCTTTTCCCCAATGCCATCATTGTATCTATCATTTGATTCGTCACTCATCTATCTCCTGAAATGCCAGTATTGTTCTATGTATGAAATGTTTTCGCCGCCATCCCCCGTCTTATCATTTTTGTTTGATCAGTTTTGTTTGTTGCATTTTTCAATCATCTAAGCAACCCACTTATAATCACAACTACAACAAACAAAAATCAACGCCAAAGTATCATTCCTCACATCACTCGTATCACTCTGAAAAAACACAGCTTCATTATGCCCACACTTTCCACAATGAGCCTTTTGACTACGGGGGAGGGTTGGATCATCGCTGACTGCGGATGGGACGGTGTGTAGGACGTTCCCTACTTCTTTTTTTAATACGTTTTTGTAGATTAGTTGACCGTTGGCTGCTTCGGTGTAGCGGCAGAGGCGGCATGCGTATTGGAGTTTGCGCTCTGATCGATTTTCCTTTTGGGGGGTTGATGGTATAAATATTATTGGTTAGATAGATGGAAACAGGAGTGAATTATATGTGTAAATAAATCATGTGCACATGATGTGTACATCGGCACAACATTCAAACTATGTAGTGTCACCATCACTCTCACCTTGGGATAAAGCATGGAAGAATCATGCGGACAAAACCGCATTAATAGTGATCCCTCCGGATCAGCAGGCTGCATTGTATCAACGGCATCTTCATCGTCTAGGCCCAAAATATCATCCAAGTCAGCCGCATCGTTGTAGTGTTGCTCTTGCTCCTCGTCGTCGCCGAATAGTCCTATGCCGCCGTGGTCTGCCATACTTGAGATGATATTGAGATGGGGAGAGATGCAGGGTAGGTAATAAATGATCTTAATTTATACGGTGATGTATATAGTTTGGTGGAGACAGTGGTTGCAACTTGCAACAGCGGCGGAAATGAAAATCGAAATCGATCAAAATGGTGGTGTCGTGCAGAAGGCCCACGGCCCACGTCACACTCGCCCAGCTCAAAAACAAATCACAAAATCACATCACCATAGATAGAGCGTCGGCCGGCACCATGGCAAAAGTAACGCCTCCTATCGCACTCTTGTGCAGTACAATTTGGGCGTTTGCACTGTCCAATGGCTGCCTATTCGCGTCGGCCTGGATGACTGGTGTCAGCCGGCCAATAACATCATCTCGTCATCGTTCCACCTCCTCCATAGAGACATACACAATCCTCTATTCCACCCCCGATGACAACGATGAAGACAACTGGAGCCTAGACGACACAGAATCATCCTCCCAAGACCCACGACTAAATGCCATGCGAACAATGCTAGAATCATCCTGGAACGACAAGACCATGGGAGTAGTACCAACTTCCGCAGAAAAGGCCGCGGAAGCTGCAGCAGATTCCGTAGCGAATGCCATGGCAGAGAATCACAATGTCGTCATGATTGATTTGCGTCTTCCTTCGTATGATGTTACTGAGGGACCGAAGTTGTATGATATCATGGCGGCGAGTGACTTTTGTGCTTATTTGTCGGATAAGTTGAGGGAGAAGAATTTGATTAGGAAGAGTTTGGTGCTGGTTAGGAATGAGAAAGAGCGGGCTGAGATTGAACGAGTTAGATTACAAAGGGATGAAGGAACAACAACAATAGACGAAGAAGTGATTGATGATGATATAGACACTGAAAACTCAGCAGCAGGCGATGTTGAATTATGGGTAGATGTAGGAGATGAAAAGGTTGATGACTTTCGTGCAAAGTTGATGGATTCATGGGATTCAGCCTGTTGAAGAGTTAGAGTCGTCTGCAACCAAACCAAAGTCTTCTGAAGCATCAATAAAGACAATTGCTGGCAAAACACAGTCATCACATCGACTTTGGAGTATGATTGGTAAAACAGATATTTCGTCCGGACCAGACATGTTCGATCAAGTAATTGCTGCAGCTGATGAAAACGCAATCCTGTCCACAACAGGTACAGAACCTGAGGACGCTTTAATCATCTTGTCTCCGTATGACACAACTGATGTTATTGCTATAAGGCGAATACTGGCAAGATATGGACAAACACGCACAGTGATCATTGTAAACTCTCGCATGGAAGTATTACCAGCAGAGTTATCAAGTGCTGTTTTGGTATATGCAGTGATGCCGTTGATTGCACGATCAAGAAACAGTGGCGATGATAGTAATGGTCTCAAGGCAGTTGTCATGAGGCGTTTCCCCTCGAAATGGGCCATATATGTTGACGTGTATGGAGATGGTTTCGTAGAAGCATCTGATGGTCAAGATGCCATTGTTGGTTCGAGCAAAGAATTCCCTTCGCCAGAGTACATAGCGAAAGCAGTGCAGAAGCATGTGGAGGGATTAAAATAAATGATCATGAAATTGACTATAGCTCATCTTCGTCATCGCTAGTGACAGACTGCATTGATTCATCCTGCTGCACTTGATTGTGTTGAGCAGTACGGCTCAAAAAGATTTGAATGTCTGAAACGTCAATGACGTGCTCCACTTCCTGGCTAGTGACAGCATCTACAACTTGTTCGAGTGTTGAAGATTGCACATCACATGATATCAGCCATTGATACAAGAAATCAATTGAAAATGGAAGACTTTCTCGAAGTAAAAACATTTGACAGAAGTCTCTTTTGTTTGCTATCAAAATGAACGATTTCGCTAGTCTTTCTACATTGGCTTGGTACGAAGAAGCTGCTTTCCTTTGGGGTGACTCAAGAAAGTTGAAGAAGGTGGCTAAACCACATGCAGTAACATTGGAATTTGTCGTAGAGATGTATTGCCACAGTGAAGCTGGTAGTGCAGTCAATGCATTCACCGCAGCTGCAAATACTTTCTCGTTGATGAAGGCATGTAATTGTATGCAACGAAAGAGTTGCAACAGAGCAGACTCGACAAGCGAGTCGTCGAAATGTGATAAAAGATGGCTGTGGCCGAGCAGCATCCCAATTGTTGTCGCGGCTCCCCATGCGTGTTTCTTTGCACTGTTTCTTTGTTTCCAAGTTAATTCTCGAGAAGTCTCGCCAGTTGCATCGCAGAGAACGCCATGAACTTTCCCAGTCAAGTTAGAAAGCAAACTGCCGTACAATTTGAGATCATCTGAGACGCTGCCACCCTCATTTGACAGAAATTCCGGTGTGTAAACGAAGTATGACACGTGACCAATTGTTCTGATTGCATTGCCAACGACCTTGTCATCCTTATCTTTCATACATGCGTATACCAACGGAAGCATGCGATGCATTGAGAGGAAGGCGCAACGATCCTTCAGCGCCAATGAGGTGTTTCCTATGGCAAAAAGAGCCATGCTTCGCACGGATACAGTTTTGTCGTTGAGAGCTTGCTCCATTTCGCTGCATACTTTTGTAGCAATGGCAACCACAAAGTCGTCAGAAAATGGAACCGCCTTTTCCAACCCTTCCTCGCTGAGTAGACTACCAACGCAAACAGTGCAAATATCACCCACTGCTTTGCATGCTGCAGCACGCACGTTGCCACTTCTTTCTCCATTGGGAATGCACATGCTGAGTATTGAGTCTATGCGAGTCCAGTCAAGTGAGGATGCACTGCCAATGAAAGAACCATGCGACAACAATACTACCCAATCTGTCACGAGCAACGAGCCGAATGATGTCACAGCACAAGTTCTCACTGATGAAGATTGGTCTCTTATTGCTGATTGCAAGAGATGACAAAATGATTCTGGAACGACTGCCAGCTCCATGTTGTGCTGGATCCTCTCCGATGTACATTCAATCACATATGCTTTCCGTCCTACAATAAAGGCCTCGATCAATTTCACTCCAAGAAGTCTGCGCGAGGTGTCATTTTGGACGCTGCATAGATTAGCGCATATTTCACGGAATGAGGCAAGATTGAATGGCTCTCTAGTAATTGACCACGGTGCCGATTTTGCAATGCTCGTGAGCATATCCAATTTGCATTTGGACGAAGATGACAAAGTTGGCTCTGAATAAGAATCATTCAGTAAGATGCCAATAAAGTCATACGAAGATGCATCGGATAGCCAGTGCTTAACTGGAACTGAGATGGATGCACCCCCGTCGTTGATTGCTGTAATGACATGACTGAAACGAACCATTGAGCTTGATAGCAAGTTATGATCGCCTCGTTTAGATTCCAAGGCTCTTGCTGACAAAACAAAAATGTCACCTGCGCATTGAACGATTTTCACTGCCGGTGCCAGAAATGCATTGTTATTGTCATTGAATGGTAGCAAAATGCATAGCTTGCCTGCGACTAACGAAGACTGCATCATCGTCAACTCTAAATGGGATTCGTCGGAATAAGAACCCCCTTCAGAAATGCTGTCCTTTACTGCAGTGATTAGGTTCGTCAAACTGGTCATAAGCGTTATCATTGCATTTCGGACGCGACATGCAAAGTTGCCCCCATTCATCCTCGTGGATGGTCTTCCATCTCCACCAATCCAATTGGTAAAAGGAATTGAAGATATGAGCGACGAGACTGTTTGTACTGCATCAGGCAAAAGAGCCCAAGATGCAGTATCAGAATCTTTGCGTCTCAGTGCCAATGTACCCTCTTCCACGGTTGATAAGAGAAATGGCTGAGCAGAACCAGTCTTGTCAAGAAACAGATGCCATTGATTCGCAGTTGAAACAGGATATGCCAAGCAGAGAGACGTCAATAAACGAAGAAGTTGTGGCTGGAAGCTGTTCAATTCTTGTACGTCGAGCAAATTCTTGATGTCTCGAGCAATTGCTGACACGTCCATTTCTGATGTGTCACCACGACTTTGTCTACTTTGGACTTTGCCTCTTTCCAAAGCATGCATTGTATTTAATGTTACAGTCATACATCGGAGTGCCATTTCAAGTTGCGCTCCCTGTATATTTGGATCTTTCATGTTCTGGTGAATATTTTCACAGGACCATCTCCAACATGCATTCACAGCCCTCAATATTCGTAGCCGTAGAGGATTGACACGCTGAGTTTCCTTTCCATCAGGCATTACATCCACGACAAGGGCAGCGAGCATGGCAGCAGCATGTTTGGATGCCTGAAATGCTTTTGGTTGGACCATTGTTGCTGATGTCGGATCACTATCATTTGTGCCCAGTAAGAGTAAATAGATACACTCGACTGCCCCATGAGAATGCATCGATTTCATTGAACCTGACAGCGCGTCGTCAGTACTACACATCAATCCCTCTAAAAAAGGAAGTACACTATCTTTGATGATTAGAGTCACAGCCTTTTCTGCTCCCCATGAACACAGTGGCCCTCGTCCGTCTTTCGTATTCTTACTAGTCTTTACGTGGACAATTGATACTGCTAACAGCTTTGCAATGCATTGAAATAGATTTGATTTGCAAAGTAGATCATCACAACCATTTGTTGTTGAGCCATCATCTTCCAATTGCAATACGTCTAATAGGATTGTGATGCATTCACTCAGACGTAGATCTGACATTGAACTCGAGCCTATCGAGCCTAAACCACTATTTTGTGATGCTAACAAATGAAGACATGATGATGCAGTTCTAGCTACGCAAAGAATGAATTGATTGTGTATAGTTTTTTGAATTGTTGTTGTTTGTGATGATAATAATTGCAAGAGCGAGTATGCTGCTTCCCACTTCATGTCATTTGAAACTTTGGCTAGAGGTATGTTGGTATTTACTTCGTTTGTTTGCAGCAGACTCTTGAAGAATATTGGATCGGACGAGCCAAAAAGGGCAATGTTCAACTCTGCAATGGATTCTGCATTGCTGTTGTCATTTTCATTGTTGATTGCTGCTCGTACATTATCGATGGCTTTTCTGATTGCATCATCTTCAGCTGATCTCGGAGTCCGACTATTTAAACTCGAAGAATTATTGATTTGTTGGCGTCTCCTCCAACTTGCTGAAGATTGATTGTGATTAGAAAACGAGGAGGTTGATCCGTTCATGTGATTTAGTGGTGCATTCAATCTCCGTCTGCGGCCTGTAGAGTTTGATAACCGCGATGATCCTGATACTGATGATTGAGCATCCTTCTCACTGCGTAGAGCGTCCCATCGGCTCGGACGTGACGACTCTACGACCCCACTCTTCATGTTGTTATGAACAGTAGCGCTGGCTTAAATTAGAATTGTGGAGTAGATCGCGTGACCTTTTTGCCTCTGAAATTGGTTTGCTTCTATCAGTCTCTCACATCGGCACGACGATCGCAAGGCTGAAATGGTAGCTCCCAGCAGTGTGGCATACAGGAAAGCCAAGCAGCGTCTTCCTTCAGTCGGCAGCACTTCAGTAGTTGATATAGCGGAGTATCGGGTCGGATTGCTGTCATGTTATTGAGGTTGCAGCATTTCATCTCTTCCAGGGTGAATATTTGGATCGACTCTCTACTGATTAGGGAGTATTTATTTCCAATATTGAAAGGTGCATGTCATATTATACATTACAGAGGTATTGTTTTTCACTCATTACGAGGGGTTAATTCAAAGCAACAGATACGTTTGCTCTTGCCAAAATTTACGTTCATCTTTCATCTTCTGTTGCTTTTAGTGAGCTAGCAAACTTGGAATCTTCTGTCGTGAAATAGCAACATGTCTGGTGGCCGTGGTTACGAAGGTGGACGCACCCGAATGGTGAGCAGCGTCGTGGTGATAGTATCTTTGCCGGTGAAAGTTTTTGTGTATTTTAGATATCTTTTGCTCACTTCGTATATCTATTCTGATTGCGTTCTATTTATGTTAGGGAACGGTGGTGCTGTTGAATGTTTACGATTTATCTCCCGCTAATGAATATCTTTATTCTATGGGCATGGGACTACATCACAGTGGTGTTGAAATCTTGGGAAAAGAATATTCCTTCGCTTCTGGAGGAGGAGTGTTTGACTCTACACCGAAAGAAGCACCAGGAGCAAAATTTAGAGAGAGTATAGAATTAGGCTCTTTTGAAGGAGGGAGTGCAGAGGTTTCAAGTGCAATATCAGATCTACGGGAAGACTTTGGTCCTGATAGATACAATCTAATCAAACGCAATTGCAATCACTTTGCAAATGCACTTGTATGGAGATTGCTTCGTCGCACGATTCCTGGACATGTCAACAGACTTGCAAATATTGGACAATGTTGCTCGTGTCTATTGCCAAAGAAGCTGCTTGAGGAGAGCCCTGTAGGTCCAAATAGTGGCGGTGGTGGATCTGGAGGAGGTTTTCAAGTGTATGGAAGAGACTCTAAAAAGAATGATAGTATTTCAACACCAGCATTCTCTGGCTCGGGTGTTACTTTGGGTTCACAAGATTCAGGTTCAAGAGTACCGTTGTTGGGCTCGTGGCGAGGAGGTGGCAAGAAGAAAGATGAAACATTAACTGATCGTAGGGAGAAGGCACGAATGGCAGCTCTTGCTAGGTTCGAAGCAAAGAATGCAGGATCTGACAGAGAATGAAAGGAGCAAAAAGTAGTTTGTATCTTGCCACTTGTTGCATAATGTTTGTTAGATTACCATACTTTAGCCAACGTGTCAAACCTCCCCAAATGTCGACAGTTCTCCCTCTGTAATAGCAATTTAATTCTTCTTCATTGCCATGACAGTCTCTGGTTGTTCTGCAATTTTGAAGAAGGAAGGAGCCGCAACTGCTTGGTACCCGTCTTCTGATGCCGCAGCAAATGCTTTCTCTGCATCTTCTTCGTGCTGCTTCTTCCACTTAGCCTGGAGTGCAGCAGGGAGATCTCCCATATTTCCTGTTGGGTGGTAGGAATACAAATAGGCGAACTGGCCAGGGAAGATGGCATACTGTAGCAATGGCTTCCAGAAGAAAGTGAGGTAACTCTTCCATGTCTTTCCAAGGTCGTCATGAGGACTCCATGGTGTGTCAAATGCATTGATGATCAAATCACTTGCCAACCTACTGAGGAACTGCACAATACTGACACGGACAATGCGCTTTTTGTAAAAGTCTTGCAGAGCACCTTCCAACTTATCTGCGGATTTAACCAGCTCCAAAGTCTCAGAAAGGACAAAGGCATCCTCGATTGCTTGGCAGCCACCTTGGCCAAGATTTGGCATCATTGGGTGAACGGCATCTCCGATAAGAACGACATTTCCATCAGCCCAGCTTCTCAACAACTCGGGAGAGCGGTCGTACAAGTCACGTTGCTCCACACTTTCAGGTGGTGTTGAATCCAAAACAGTCATAACTTCATCAGACCAACCTTCATGAAGTGACTTGATATAATCAACAAGATTTTCCCCGGGATCAGCTTGATCTGTGCGCTCAGTTCCTCCCCAACCACTTGGTGCTTTCTTTGATCCGGGTGGCAAGGCGAAGAAGGCATACCATTGGATTCTACCGTCGCCGACATCAGATGTGACAAAGTAGCGCTTTGGGCCGATGTACACTTTGTAGCCAGTTTCATAATAATCGTCAGTCTTGAGGATGGTTTCTCCTGCAAAGACAGTGTATCCGGAGTACTTGCATCCTTGACGCTTCAATGCAGCTTTTTCGCTTTTCTTGATTTCCTCGCCATACATTTGAGCCCTTACTGCACTCCAAATACCATCAGATCCGACAAGAATATCAGCTTCTACCTCACTGCCATCCGCAAGGTTGACAGTGACACCGTTTCCTTTGCCTTTTGACACATATCCGGTCACAGGGTTTCCATTTGAAATGAAATCTGGCTTGATCTTCCTGCATTCATCAATCAAAATCTCTTGCAGATCAGGCCTGTCAATGACACCAGTGTATGGAAGTCCGAACAAATCAGCACATTCCTTCAATGGGAACTTTACAAACCAATCAGCAGGAGCATCGGCATTCCACAAGTAATCCAAAGAATCGTTGGTCATCCTAAATGATCCATCGGCACGCAATCCATCTTTGATACCACAAGTTCTGGTTCCAGTAAAGGTAAATTTGTCCATGACACGTTCGAACAATTCCTCGTCAATTTCTTTAATGACAGAAAGAGCATTGGATGCGAATTGGATGGGACCTCCAAAACGAGCAAATGCTGCAGTTTTTTCATAGACTGTGACATCGAACCCTTTCTTGAGCATGCAGAGCGCAGTTGTCAATCCACCTACACCACCTCCAGCGATTGCAATCTTGAGTGGTCGACCTGGGCGAGCAGGGCGACCCAATAGGTCATAATCAGGTGATGAAATATCTTCGCTTGCTTCTGTTTCAACGTCTGACATTAGCAGGGCAGATGTTCTTTGGTTGTTGACACATTTTACTGCTTCATAACTAGAGGTCAAAGAGGTTGTTGCGTGAGGGGCAACAGCAGCACGGAATGATGTCGGCGCAAATGCCGTGGCTGCTGATATTATGCTAGCTAAAAAATAGAACTTCATGATGGAACTGGTTTCGCTGGTACCTACTCGGTGCTATTGAAACTCAGGTTGTTATGGTGATAGTTGAGTGCGTCAATCTTCATGTTGAGGTGAAGGCGAAAGGTGAGTGATGAGCTGGAAGCCTTTCTGACGGGGGCCCCCTCAAACCCCCAAAAACATCGAAGAAGGTTTTACGCGGGCTAAATAACAAGCTCACAATCCGTCATCGAGTCGCCACTCCTTCCATGGCGCATTCTCCAGCACTACTTATGTATCATGCATTCAGTCTCAATAGCAACCATCTTAATATTCGCATACGGAGCCATCATTCCATCGACTAGTGGCTTTGCTGCCCGGGATGCATCGTCTCGAACGAGGAGACCTCCCCCAAACAGGACACGTAGAAATCCATCCTCTTCTTCTAGTCCAAAACCAAAACGAGCACCTCACCAATTTGACCATACGAAAGAGGAGGCGAGACCATTCCTTGACAATAACCTCGCAGTTAAAGAGCAGCTTGCCAACGATGACGCCCCAGAATATACATTTGAAGACGATGATACCGAACAAGCGACAATTATACCTGATGGAACACATCTTGTGTATTTTAGTCTTGATGAATTGTTTCCAAACATTGCCGATCTCGGTTTTAGTCATAAGTTCTGTACAGATGGTAAATTTCGTGATGACCTGAGAAACTCGATGCGAGAGGATATCTTTGACTCTACACCTGCCTACGAAAACCTGCCAGCAAAGGCTCGAAAGATTTTGTTGTTGCCAGATTCTAGTTTGCAAGGATCTTGGACTTGCAGAGATGAAACACTGCGTATGAAGAAGTTGACAGAGGTTTTGAAGCATCATCTTGGAGAACAGTCTCCAACAGGAGATGAGTTTATGGAAGCAATTGGGTCTCTGTGTGGATCAGAGCCTAGCTATCACTGGATTGATATTGTTGGTGTAATGAATCGCCGCATTCCTCATTCTTGGCATCAAGATACTGGACGATCAAGAGGCGGAGATACAAAGACTGTGCTTCTTGGATTTCCAAAAGAGGATAATTATTCTGGTGTAGGTGTGTTCAGTCATGCGGTCAAGCTAAAGTATGAAAAGTCATCCAAAGAACATGCGTTAAATGATCCGGTCGTTTACGCAGGACTGAAAATTGATGATGAGTACATCGTGAGGCCACAATTTGAACAAGGAAAAGAGATTGTCATGTTTCGTGATGTGGATGTTATCCATTCATCTCCGGATGTGGCATATCGCTCAAGTGTCATGAGATTTATGTAGACGAAAGTTGATCTCTACTTACTACTTATGCTACCTTTCGTGCTCCCCTTAGAACCCTTTCAGAACCCCGTTGTTCCCGTGTAGCAAAGAGTAGTACACTTACTAGGCTGCAAATATTGATTGGGATGCGTCAATGCTTTCTTGGTAATGGAGCGAGTGATGCCCTCGCAGCTGTCAAAGTTTTCGCGAAGAAAGCTGGCAACCACTAGGAAGAGAGATCTGGAGAGAAGGAACGTTGCATGCCAACCCTATAATTGCAATGTACTTGTAATGATATTTTAGTCTGATTTTTCTCATAGGATCACTGTTTCGAGTTTGCGTACTGACGGATACTGTGTCCACCGTCGACGTCCAGCACAACACCAGTGACAAACTTTGCCGTAGCCAAATAGTAAATGGCTTCACCCATATCAGAAGGCTCACCAACTCGTCTCAGTGGTAAGCTGTCAGCTGTATTTGCTAGCATTGCTGCTTTTCTGTCGGTGTCCATTCTATCAAATCTTTCAGTGTCGCAAAATCCTGGTGATAAACAGTTCACTCTCAATCTCGGACCTAGCTCTAAAGCCAGAGATCTCGTCAATCCCTCCAACGCACCATTTGTTACCGCTAGTGGACAACAATTTATCCCTGGACGACGTCCAAGTACTCCCGACACAAACGTAATTGATCCTCCTTCTCTTAATTTTGGATTTATATATTTTGCAGCGTTGTATGCCGTCCAGAACTTTGTGATGAGCTGGCAAAACGCTCAGCAGCATCGCCTACGGCTAATCGGCCGAGGCAACTACAGATGGCAAAGAGCACGTCGAATTGAATGCATAACCATGTGTTCAAGTAGAATGAGCAGAGCTCTTACGCTATCTAAGAAGGATGACATCGTCGGATCACACGGTCTGTCCTCTGACCGCTTGATTGGCAAAATGCCGAATCATCACTTTGTTTCCATCATTGAACGCGTGTCAGCTGTTGGCAACTCGGTCATCGGACCGTGCGGGGCTCTTCCGGCTGCAGAGACAATGAGAGCATCAAACTCCCAGTCTTCACTTGATAGCTCATTAGCAAACGCTTGCACTGCCGCTTCATCTGTTGCATCTAATGCTCTAGTTTTGACTCGTCCAATATTACCCCCACAGGCAGTCTCAATTTGCTCTTTCGCCTGTTGCAGTTTGTCTGCCGATCTAGAAACTAAGAGGACATTGCCACCATTCTTTACCGTTTGTACTGCGGCTGCCTTTCCCATTCCGCTGCTACCTCCAACGATGATTGCATTTATTTCATTAGTAGATTGTGTTGTGGTGGCAAATACCAATGTGCCAAGCGAGCTTAAGCGCCAAGTGTCACTACAACAATTGTTCGTACCCACATGATTCAAGAACTAAGTATATTGTCTATAAATACTTATCTTCTGCTGGACGGTACCTCTCAGATGCGTTTGTTGATTTCCAATAAGCCCATCATGATGGTATCATCAACAAGATGGTGGTATATCGAAGATCAAGGCAAGAGAGATTTTCTTTGTGCTGATGCATGCGGTTGATAGGTGTTGATGAAGCGCGCCACCCCTACCACCGGGGGAAAGGGGCGACGAGAGAGATGTGAGAGAGTTCGCCTGCTTACCCCCGCCACACAGATGATGACCAAAAAAAGCGTCCCGCCGATTATTCCGCGAACGGCAATTTAACTAGGGCGCCTCTCTAGTTAAAATTCGTCGAGTAGACTTGGACACTATGCACATCGATTCGTTGAAAATCCTCCGGGTAAGGCCCGTTCTGTCAAGAGATTTTTTGGGCCGATTTTTGATCGATTTTTCAAGTCAAAAATCGATGAGACAAAATCGGCCAGAAATCGAAGCGCCCTTAGAGTCGAGCTGAAAAGTAATGAACCACATTTCACCAGCTGTGTACAAGTTAGGAAAGAGGCGATCACCACACCTAATGCTCCTGGTGAAATTCATCCTCGGCTTATCTTCCAATTTCTTCTTCTGCTTCTCGTCCAACTCTTTTCCTGCATCCTGCAACAGCTCGTACCACTTGCTTGGTTTCAAGTAAACATTTGGGTCGGCAAGGAGTTGCCGACGATGTTCCTCTATTTCTTCCGCCATGTTATTACTGAGAGGCGGCGGAGTATGGGTGGTACATGCAGTAGGTTTGTGGTTTGTGTCATTTTTTCATGAGGTGAACCATCATCGCATCATTCGCATTCGACGTGGAAGGATGACCACCACGAAGCAGTCTCGGAAATCACTAGAAAAGTAGGGCTCAAAAATCGGAAGTCGACTTGAACCCGTTCTGTCAAGAAAGGTCGATTTTGACCAAATACGCGGATAAAACGGAAAAGAGATAGAAAATCGAAGCCCCAAAAAATCGATCGAAAGTCGTCTTGACAGAACGGGCCTAAGGGACAGGATGCATAGTATGGGACAGCGGCGGCCTGCTTTGGGTCATATGTGGCGGGGGCTAACAGCACTTCTAGCTTCTCTCTTCTCCCATGCTGTCCCACGCTGTAGTCCTCGGTTTATAGAATCCGATCGAGGGCGCAAAAAATAAAAATCATGTAGAAAAAGTTTTATTTTGGTTTTGGCGGGCTTAATTTCGGATCTCTATAACCTCTGAGAGCTGGAGCAACCATTTTGTCCCCACAGATCGCAAAGTCGATTCTCCTTGCCTCCAGTGCCTGCAACGCTATGCACACAGTACAGCGAAATGAACATCAATAGCTGCCAATTTCAATGGGAATGCACCACTCAAACACTCTCTGGAGTCCTCAGAAAGGGTCTAGACGCGTTGTATCAGAGGAAAGGCCGTTTTGGCAGTAGACGGAGCTGAATGGACGCATCGTTCGAGTTCGAGCCGTTCGTACCAATCGTTTCCATTCTTGTGAGTCGTTCGATTAGCCCTCGTCGAGAGAAGGTCAGACGAATCGAACGAATGGAGAGACACATGATGTGTATCTAATGCGGCACTAGTTTCTCTTGATTCTTGCTCTTGCGTGTGCACTGTACAATGCTTGCATCTCTCATCGGATCATGTGCTCTCTAGGCTTAATGCAATCCTCTTAGTCGTAGCGACTAAACATATTAGGACGAATCATCTATTGCTTGTGGATTTCTGTCGAGAAACAAATCGGAATAAGCTCTTACGCTTCCTCCCAACTCTCCTCTTCAAGCTCCATTCTTCCAGCTCTTCGTGCCTAGCTATAAAGAGACGCTGATGTTTGAGTCGATGATCCACGACATCGAGGAGGACTCTAAGAAGAGTTCTGGGGTGCATTCCAATCGACAGAGTATCCATATTGGTTGATGTCGTAGTGAATCAAGGTAATGACACACTGGAGGCAAGAGGAATCGCGAGAATCGACTTTGCGATCTGTGGGGACAAAATGGTTGCTCCAGCTCTCAGAGGTTCTATGCTTGAGCTTCCTTCCCTCCAAAAAATGTAAAATATCGCGTTGCGCAAAAATAAAAGGTTTGATGGCGCCATGTCGAAAGCTTAGAAACCGAGGACTACAGCGTGTGCTGTCCAGTCCCCGGTGGTAGGGGTGGAAGCGCGCAAAAAAATGGAGATCCCGCACAATTTCAGACACGTGTCTGTCGCATGCCACGCACTCGTATCTCTCGTTGATTTTTTGTTCAACAAAAATGCACTCTCCATGCTTGGCATCTCTTCCCTACTTACATAATCAATCTGACTGCCTTGACAATGGTTTCCTTTCAGAAAGTAATTGTCGTCCTCCCCTTAATTGCGGGCGGCGCATCCGCCTTCTCGCTCTCCATGAGCTCAGCTCTGATTGTTCAGAATAAAGGTGGAGGTCACGGCGAGCTTGGTTTCCAGCTCGCGAAGAATTTGCAATCTAATCCAAAGATTACCTCCATTACGATCCTACAGGATTCTGCATGCAATGATGCAAAGGAACCATTTGTATCCTATGCGTCGGATATTCCCAATGTGAACATCATCAAGGCAGATCTTGCTGATGAATCGATGAATGCCGCTGATATGCAAAGCTTGCTGAAGCAACCTTTCGACTATGTTTGGGATAATTCAAGCAAGGGTGCAGTTGGTGCTGGAAAAGCCGTTATTGACAGTGCCAAAGAGTGGAACTCCAAACTTCTCACATATGTCTCATCGGCCGGTATCTATCAACCCAATGATGTATTCCCTATGCCTGAGACCACTCCTATTAAGGAGTCTGCTGGACAAGTGCAATACGAAAAATATGGTAAGTAATTGTTCCTCGCAAGCGCTTGTATCTAAGTATCAGAACATTCCAAACTCATCTATTTATGCAACAACAATAAATACAGCAATTGAATCAGGCCTACCATTTGTGTCATTCCGTCCTCAGTACATCTATGGCGAGAAGAGTAACAAGTGGGATTACATCGATTGGTATTTCGATAGACTTGTAAGAGGAGAAACATTGCCCATTCCAGCGCCTGGTACACAAAAGGTGTCACTTACAAACTCAGCAGATGTTGCATCTCTATTGGCAAGTGTTTTGAATGATGAAGCTGCAGCTGTGGAGCAAACTTTTTTCAACTGCGGAACTGATGAACTCTGTGAATATGATGAAGTTGCCAAGTTGTGCGCAGAGGTCGCTGGTACTGAGCTCAATATTCAACACTACGATGTGTCATTGGGAAAGGCAAAATTCCCCTTCAGAATGACTGATTTCTATGTCTCGCCTGATCTTGCAAAGTCAAAACTTGGATGGGAGGGAGCAAAGAATAGCTTGAAGGATGATTTGAAGTGGTACTTCGAGAGTTACAAGGCTCGCGGTGGCATGACGAAGGATATTTCATTTGACCAAGACAAAGAGGTTCTCGGTGCATAGAGAAAGAGATGTAGGAAGCTACGATAGCCTCGGCGCGCATGAAGAGTTGCATAGGCATAAATTATTATTGAGATGCTGAGTTTGAAGTATTTATCGCATCTGAAATTTCTGAAGGCCTCGGCCGTGACAATCCTCAAAATAATTTTTTATTCCCTTGATCAAATCGAGTCGAACACTACTGCTTATCAAAATCGTTTCGTCCCTCTAGATGATATCGCAATGCAATTCACTGAAGACCTCGAAGCCCAGCGTCCCAAGCGCTCGTCAAACGCGGGTGAATGTAAGATTGCACGGCCCAGGCGCTCGTCATACGCAAGAGAAACCATAGCTCGAATCATAATCAAAGACAAGAAGATTCATGGTGAGAGGAGAAATTCAAGCTTTCTGGGAAACAGTATCCTTTCGCCGGTCGACTTTATGATGGGACCTGGAACCATCGATGTTCCGTCAAACGACGAGTTCGAGGTGTGGCAACAAGAAGAAGATCAGCAGAAGAAGCGACCGTGGTTTATCATCATGCATAATCAAAAGGCTCGCCTCAGCTGGGATGTAATTATGGCGATCATTCTCTCAGTAATGGCATTTTACATTCCCTATCGAGTCTGCTTCTTCTGGGAGCAAGATGAAAATGAAGAAGAAAAATCTATCTTCATCTTTGAGAGCATCATAGATCTCTTTTTTCTAGTCGACATATGCCTCAACTTTGTGACAACCTACCGATCAAAGATGGATATATTGATCACAAGCCCAAGGCAGATAGCATTGCATTATATCAAAGGATACTTCTGCATCGACCTTTTGGCTACTATACCATTCGGATACATCCTCACTTCGTCATCTTTAGGAGTGGCAAACAAGCTTGGCAAGCTCGGCAGGCTGCCGAAGCTGATCAAGTTCGTGCGAGCAGCTCGGCTCTTGAAATTGCTTAGAGTGTATCGCCTGCACGAGTTTATTGTAAAGTTGGAAGTTGAATACAACATACATCATGGTTACTCTAGAATGATCAAGATTGTGACTTTAATACTACTTGTAACGCACATGGTTGGCTGTTTCTGGTTCTTGATCGGGATAACAGGTGGCGGAGATGACAACACTGATAGCTTGAATCAAGGTTGGGTGTACCGATATCATCTTGATTCGTCACCTCGCTATGTGCAATACATTTCAGCTATGTATTGGGCATTCTCGACGTTAACGACCGTCGGTTATGGGGATATTAGTGCGAGAACCCCACAAGAACAAACATTTAGTATGTTGATGATGTTAGTGGGGGTAACTTGGTACGCCTTTATAGTTTCATCCATGTCAACAATCATGTCTTCCTTTGACGCCAAAAACAAAGCAGTGAGGGATAAGATGTTGTGTGTGAACGAGTTCATTCGGACGACTAAACTGCCACGAGAACTTGCAGTGCAAATTAGAGGATTCTTTGAGTTCAAGTCAAAGTCTAAGCATGCTTATGTGAGTAATAACTATGATGTCGACGAATTGCTTGACGAGCTTGGCTCAGGGCTGAGGGCAGACATCTTGATGCACTTGGAAAGGAATGTTATTGAACAGATTCCATTTCTGCAGGACAAAGTTCCTCAATTCGTAGCTGATTGCGTCAGCATGTTCGCTCCGATGGTATTCAATGAAGGTGATTTTATCGTAAAGGAGGGCACGCAAGCAGACGAAATGTACTTCTTAGTCAAGGGCACGGCAGGTGTGTTCTATGGTTCCAAACTAGCCGCTGTCATTAATGAAGGATCTTATTTTGGCGAGATAGGGTGTATCATGGGAGGCATAAGAAGAGCTAGCGTGAAAGCCCTAACCCCAACTGAGCTACAAGCTCTATCAAGGAGGAATCTAAATATCCTTCTCGTCGAATATCCAGAAGTAGCCGGTGAGTTGAAGCAGGTAGCTCGGGATCGCGCAAGTATTGCTAGTAAAGGAAAGTCTAGAACTAGTGAAAACGAAGCCGATAGTGGTAGTGTTAGTGTCCACGATTGCGATGAAAATGCTGCGAAGACAAATTCAGCCGACGAGTCAAGCACATCGTCTGGAAACCAACTCGAAACGGAGATAGATCGTATGGTGGCTTCCATTTCAACGAAGCTAAGGAAGGAGTTGAAAAAGACTCTTTGAAACGACCTCAGAACAGGAAGGGGGCCTCAGCAAGGAAAGCAGGATACCGAGTGTATTCCCTTCTCTTCTTTCCTCTTCGCCAAGCAACTTCAAAAAATTGCAAAATTGCACCCCACCCATCACTACCATGGCATCCGCTAACACCACGCCCTCGACAAGCAGACGGATTGATCAGTCGCCACCTAAACCTCCTCGAGACAATGAAGATATCAGCTGCATATCATCGCCCTATCCACATCATCTTGAGTCAATCAAGGCACCTATTTGTTCTTCGGAGATGAAGTACGTGCTGATGGAACGTCTACAAAAAGAAATTGTTAGCAAGCTTGGAAAGTCACGTGGAATGAAGAGAAAAAGAGGCGTTAATAACAAATCTTCATTCGCCATTACTGAAACAGTGGTGCGATCGAGGTTTATATGTGGAATCAATCAATGCACAAGAGCTCTCCAAAATGATGGTAAATTACCATCACTGATAATTCTAGCACGAGATGTACGGCCAGCTACGATATTTGAGCATATTTCACTGTATGCATACATCAAAAAGATTCCCATACTAATCTTACCAGGGAGAGCATCGCTTGAGCTAGGTGAAGCAGTGGGAATACGGCGAGTTGCAGCTCTTAGTTTTCTTCCAAGAGATGACATTTCGTCTCTACCTTATCAAGACAACAAAATCGAGATGGACGAATGGAAAGAAAGCAACATTGATGTAGATGCATTTATATCTTATGTCATATCAAAAATTCCTTGTTAAGTAATGGTAATGACACTATTATTTGATCCAGACTTCATTATTC
Organism: Skeletonema costatum; assembly: GCA_018806925.1. Classification (NCBI taxonomy): domain Eukaryota; phylum Bacillariophyta; class Thalassiosirophyceae; order Thalassiosirales; family Thalassiosiraceae; genus Skeletonema; species Skeletonema costatum. Next base: position 14,807 of record JAHBBA010000982.1, on the reverse strand, counting down.
TTCTGTCGGATGTAATAGATTCTTTCAATTAGTACCAATTGCAACTGTCCATTCAGAAATAGTTGACTTCGTCACAATTCCACCTTCAATGTAGGGATCCTCGGCAGCAAACTTTTCAGCAGCCTCCTTTGTCGTGAAGACAAAGAGTGCTAGATATGTGCATGTTCATGACGTGCAATTATTTGTTTTGTGATGGCAAAGAAGATGGAGTAAGTTAGTATCTAGAGCTGTATTGATGCATATGTAACATCGAACAATTCAGTCACTCACCTCCATTTGGTATGTCAGATCCTGGAGGATTAAATGGTCCTCCGCTCACGCAGGTTCCTTCCGCTGCCATCTCCTTTGCAAGCCCCAAATGACCTTCCCTGTAGGGTCCTCTCTGTAATATTGAAGGAGAAGTGAACAATTGGATGTGAGTATGTATTGAAAGGAAGATGATATCATTAATAACGCAAGTGTGTGTATTTACCTTCTCCAATACATCAGGAATGTACTCGTAGTTGAGGAGATAACGTTTTGGCGGAGCGGAGTAAAGGCTGGTCGTCTGCGCAAAAGTTCGTGTAGTAGTTAATGCCATGGGCGAGAAAGAGGAGGCGGTAGAAAGCCGAGTAACCACGGCAACGGCATTACATAGTACAGCGCGATTGTTCCAAAGCATCTTGTATTTTAGAGATGTTACCGTGATGTCAGGTTCATGGATTTAATGTTGCTTTTTGTTTTGGCTGAGATGAGGCAAATGAAAGGGAAGTGGCTTGCCTTTTATCACGACACATCTCGTCACAAATTCATTTTGTCGCAGCGGTATGTACATTCAAATCTCTTGGTACATTTTTTGGTACGAAAAAATAAACAATCCCGCGGGGTAAATAGTAAATACAATATATATTGTACAATACGCGATACGCATCACGCAAAACCGGCAGATTATTGTTTGACTGCACCTATCTACCTTGCTCCATTCCCTAGAGCAGTTCACACTCCTGTTTTCCCTTCACTGGTCCATTGATCGACACGATGAAACTTATAATCTCAACAACGCTGACATTTGCAGTCGCCGTAGCACCGATCGCGTCTATCCTGTGTACAACATGCAATGCGCTGGCTCCACCAAAGCATTCTTCTCCAGTGTCAACATCCTCGTCCACACGAAAAATGAACATAAATGAATCAAGTCCATCTACATTCACCAACAACGATGCCTTCCAAACCACCCGCCGATCAGCAACCTTCTCCATCATCAGTTCCATCTTCGCAATTCCAAGCCTAGCACATGCTGCATCCGAGAATTCATTAGAATCCAAACCTCAAGAATTATCCGAAGCCGAAAAAGCAGAAGCAGCAAAAGAGCGAATGAGACAACGAATCGCAGATTCCAAAAAGAGCTATCGCAAACCGACGGACTTGGTTATGACTCGAAAGGATTCTACCGACTATTCGTGTGTGGCGGAGACCGGGTCGCCATGTCCGGAGGGGTTGGTGCCGAGGGCGGTTCAGAGGGAGATTGTGGGGGCGCTGGAAAAGTTGGAATCGAAATGAATGTGTCGTGGTATGAGATGGGAAAGTTGCAAACTTTTGCGGGAATGGAAAATTCGAAATCGCAATATGGAGGATGACAATACACAATGGATCTATGAATTCTGTATCGGCTCCGCTAAATTATGCAAATAGCTAAGAGATAAACGATGATGAAGGTGGGGGAAACACATTCCAGAGATGGTTAGTGATTCATTGTCAAGTAATCATACTTCTAAAATCCAACCCAACCAATCCAAATTTGCGAAAGAGATAACAATGTCATTATTGGTGTTATTGCAAGTTATTCTCCAGTGCTGAGATTTGACTCCTTAGATCAGCCAAGAAAGCATCCTTGTTGTGATATGCGAGACCAAGTGTCTCGGCATACCTCTAGACCACAATGCCATAGAGATATTGTAGGTACACATTCTCTCCAATGTAGATTGTGGGATAACTGAAAATTAGTGGCGACGACTTCATCGTTCTACAGATCAGCATCCTCTTCAATCTGGGAAGGCGTGTTCGTTCTTCATCCATTTGCCCACAAATAATATTCAGACTTTCACTATTAAGCTAAAGCAGATAGTGATAAATGTTGGATATTACGTTATTACATCTGTCTTTCATCTATCTAGCTCCAAATCCCATTCCACCACCACGTCCTCCCTTCTTTCCCTTCTTCTTAGCTGCCCGTCTGGCATTACGATTTCCTGCCATTGCTGGCATCATCTCTGCATCACCGCCCTCTTCTGGGCTTACTCCCATACCAGCTTGTTTCGACATTCTACTCATCATGGTTCTCATCTTTTGAAACTCACTCATGAAAGTTAAGCCATCCTCGAAAGCTAGCCCTGCACCTTTTGTAATACGTGTAATCCGTGACCTTCCTGTCTTGTCAGTCAGCAACAATTCTGGGTTTGCACGTTCCCTCTTGGTCATACTGCAGATCATAGCTTCACTTCGTTTGATGCGTTTTTCCACCTGAGCCATCTGAGAGTTATCAATCATGCCGCCAAGTCCTGGAAGCATCTTTGCAACACCTGCCATACTGCCCATCTTCGACACCATTTTTGACTGAGTCGTGAAGTCGTCAAAGTCAAACTCTGCCTTGGCCATTTTCTCTTGCATTCTAGCTGCATCTGCATCCGACACTTCCATAGATGCCTTCTCTACCAATGAAATAACATCTCCCATGCCCAAAATCCTTGAGGCCATACGGTCAGGATAGAATGGCTCCAAGTCTGCCGTCTTCTCTCCCACTCCTACGAATTTGATTGGCTTTCCGGAGACACCTCGGATAGACACAGCAGCTCCACCACGCGAGTCACCGTCCAATTTGGTGAGAAGTGCTCCAGTAATTCCTACGGCTGAGTCGAATGATGCAGTGAGAGACGCGGCAGCCTGACCAGTCATGGCATCCACAACAAGAAGTGTTTCGTCAGGCTGAACCGTCTTCTTTACTCTTCGAAGTTCTTCCATCAACTCTTCATCCACTACCTGCCTACCAGCAGTATCAACCACTACAGTATCAAAACCTTCTTTCTTGGCCTTCTCCACAGCTGCTTTGGCAATGTCCGCCGGATCGGCATCTACGCCCATTGAGAATACTTCAACATCAATCTGCTTTCCAAGAATTTGTAACTGCTCAATAGCAGCAGGACGATACACATCTGCAGCAGCAAGCAGCACCTTGCGGTTACGTTTCGGGAGACGACTGGCCAACGTTTTGGATCGTTCTTCTTCCGACAATTCCGAAATGGCATTAGGGTCAACTTCACGTTCTTTAAGGTACAATGCAAGCTTTCCGGCGGCGGTTGTTTTTCCTGCTCCCTGAAGACCAGCAAGGAGAATTACAGCGGGTTTGCTGCTATCTGATGAGTAAGCCAAGGTAGCAGTGGGGGATTGAAGCGATGGACTGCCAACCATCCCGTTGTTGCCTTGAGCTTCAGCGTCACCGCCCATCATATCAAGTAATTCATCATACATTGCTTTGATGAATTGTTGTTCTGCTGTCACACCCTTGGTAACTTCCTTTCCAAGAGATCGGCGCTTGACTCCTTCGATAAGTGCTGTGGCCACATCGACATTGACATCTGCATCAAGAAGAGCCCTACGGACAGATTTGAGAGCAGGCTGGATGGAGTTTTCCGTCATGCGCTGCTTCCCACCGAAATTCTTTGCTACATCAGTCAAGGCTGAGGATAGCTGATCAAACATCATATTGAGCTGGGTGTTACTGCCACCGCTACTGGGGCGAGCGCTACGTTGTGGGAGGAACGCATCGTCGTGGCGGTTGGAAGTAAGAACAGCTCTGTTTTTGTTGAAAACAAAGCCATCAGATGGCGCAGCAGCAAATGCGGCCAAGACTAATGCAACTGTCTCTATTGTTACTCTCATTTGATAATTAGTTGTGATATGAGGCTCACACAGTTGCTACTATTTGCGGCACGTTGACTTGGTTTATGTGATGCGTCATCAGATTTGAGGTGGGTGAAAAAGTTGGCAGAGTCGAGTCAAATCTCAAAAGCCTCGCTATCCACTCGCCCTCACATCAACACACACAATGATCAAAAAATCTTCCCATAAAACTCGATAACTAAGCCAACGGCCAACCCTCTATCTCTCTCTCTCTCCTAAGCTGTCATGATGTTGTCATCCGCTCTTCCTAGAACCGCTCTTATGAGAGCATTGAATAGCAATAGCTTCAGGCCGGCGGCAAAAGAGGCGCTGCGTCGATCGCGTGCTTACAACATTACCACCAAACCAATTTCGTCGTCGCGATGTTTGTGTACTTTGACTTCGTCGTCACATGCAATGATAAAGCATGAGCACAAGAGATACAACTCTCCAGACATGCAGTTTGTACAAAAAAGATCCAACTTTTCATTTGCTGGACCTCGCAAGCTCAGTGACGTTATGAAAGTAGATCTCCTGCAGGATAAAAGCAATACCGAAATTTCGGACGTGTGGATGACCTATCATGAGGGCAAGGAAAAGGTCCATGGTATCGTCATGGATGGGAAGAAGGGGAGGAATTTATTGAGCAAGGCTGCGCAGTGGTGAGTTTATTTACAATCAGAGCACCCAATCAGTTGAGACTTCTTTGGCACACATCTGACGATTATATATATTATCCTTTGAACTTCCATTGACATGATGTATGTTTAGTCCATTCTTCATCCAGCCTGTCTTTCGAGGGGAGGGTCATTTCATGATTGTCTCTCAATTCCAAACACCCAACTACTTCCTTCTTGCGCTTCTCGAGGACTACAAAATGGATCCTGCTGCAGCGCAGCCCATTCTCACAGTTAGTGTGTTTGATGACCTTGCGGAGACAAAAGATGTGGTACTGTTGAGATGTGATATCATCAATAGAGGGATTGAAGATGATGAAGGATACAAATTATGTCAAAACTTGATCAATGACTATCTTGAGTTTGAAGGTGTGCACATGTTCAACAAAAAGCCGGATGCATTTGATGTAGATGAATTTGTGAAGGAGAAGGAACAAAAATGGAATGAGTGAGACTGATGCCATAGAGGGAAAGTTGCTGTCACTAAACGTAACGAATTTACATTGGATAATGTTGCCACAATTGATGTCAAGAATAGCACTCTTTTGCAGATATACGGGCCAGACTTGTCCCCAACTGAAACTGCATCTAACCTCCAATACTAAGTAGTAACACTGCATGAAGCATATTGCAGTTTCAATATCTCTCTCAAAAGCTGCAAAAAAATGGGCTAAGAGCAAAGAGCAGGGCTTTGTCCATTGTCCATTGCATCAACCCAGAACACTTTTTTCGCTGCGCGATTGAACTTCCTTGCTTGTACGAGGTCTACGGAGGAACTCCATAGTATCTTCCAAAGCAAGATCGCAGATCGCAGCCAGTCGCGAACCCAACCCAACCATTTTATTGCATTGAAGTGCACGACAATAAGAAGTAGCAGTGGCGGCGGCACAGTTGTGTTGTTGTCAAAAGCTGTAAGTAGACACAGCCCCCACCTCCAAAACTAAGAAACGACGTACTCTAGAGAGAGAGAGAATTACTATTTGTAAACAATGGGAATCATCAGCGGTACTTTGAGTGCAATTATATCAGGCGTCACATTCTGTTTCTGCTCTGCATCAGCCAGTTTGTGTTCTGCTTGGTGTGGAAATGACAAACCATCAACTTCACCTCCGAGTGCCAAGAGCGGGCGCATGAGGAGCGCAGTGTTGTTGGGCTTCAGTATCATCGTTGCTTTGAGTTTTCAATATGGACTTGGTCCAAATGTATCACAACTTCAATGGTCGTATTTCATAGATGCTTGGACGCAATCATGCGAGAATGATAATCCAGAGCTTGTCAAGGTCTGCTCGGGAAATGCGGGTGTCTATAGGGCATCGTCTGCGGCATTCTTCTTCTTCGTCATATTTGGACTGGCTGCACTATGCAAACCCACTGCAAACCGCGATGCATGGCCGGCCAAATATGCGCTATATTGTCTACTCTGCGCTGGCACTTGTTTCATCCCTAATGATCCAATCTTCATGCCAATATATTTGTGGGTGGCCAGGATTGGGAGCGTGATCTTCGTTTTATTACAACAAATTATATTGGTCGATGTTGCATACAATTGGAATGAATCATGGATTGAGAAAGCAGACAAGGCAGAAATAGATGAAGGCACAGGCAAGGGCAAAAAGTGGCTTGGGGCAATATTGTTCTCATGTTTTGTTCTATATGCTGGGTCGTTAGTTGCTATTATTCTCTTGTACGTTCACTTTGGAGGCTGCCAATCGAACGATGCGTTCATTAGCATCACATTGGTAGGATCAATCATTGCGACAATTGTTCAGTTGTCCATGTCGGAGACGGGAAGTCTACTCACATCGGCATCAATGACAGCATATGTTACTTATTTGTGTGGAAGTGCAGTTTCCAAAAATCCAAACGCAGTATGCAACCCGAAAACTCGGCGAAACCTCAGTAGGTAATATTGTGGTTGGGCTTATGTTCGTGTTCATTTCTTTAATGTGGACCGGTTTCAGTTATACCAATGACAAGCGACTCGGAGGATCAACAACTGCAGCCCCCGAAGCATCCGTTGAAGATGCAGAAGAAGGCAAACCAGTCGGAGGTGTCGTAGTGAACGAAGATGCAGATGCAACCACAACTGAATCATCCGATACAGCATCGCCTAAATCATTCAACAACTCGTGGAAATTAAACGCAGTGATGGCTCTTGTATGCTGTTGGTATGCAATGACGCTCACAGGTTGGGGTTCAATTGATAAGAGAGGCGACATCTCCAATCCAGATGCAGGCGACGTATCAATGTGGATGTTGATTGTATCACAGTGGATTGCATTGTTGCTGTATCTTTGGACTTTGATTGCACCCAGCCTCTTTCCCGATCGTGACTTCTCGTAGAGCATCGACAATCAATATCATACGTATCTGTAATATCCTCGTGTTTATTTAGCTCTTCCTTTCTCTATCCACTCATTGCACGTCATTTCAAGAGCATGCTGTAATTCCATTCTTTCTAGCACACACCTTCCACTTACAAACTGTTCACGTTCCTTGGTTTGTGTTTGTTTTAGTTGCTTCTTCAATGCACGGCTTTGTCGAATGTGTTGTATCATTTCTGGGTGAGGTTTTTTTCTTGCGCTTGGGCTTCTCTTCTACTTTCACGAGCTCTTGTGACTGTAACTTCTCCTCAAGATCAATCTTTTCTTTGTCAATTGCGGCAACTGTACTTCTAGTGTCAGCATTTTGTTTGAGCTCCAACTCCTCGAGACTTGCTAATAGCTGCTTACGGGGTCCTTGATCTAACTGCGGGTGTGGATGAATCTTAAACATTGCTGCAAGCGGTAGGTGATCTGTTGGCACTCGCTCATTTGGCAGACCAGTCTTGAAACTTTCGGCATCGTCCTCCAAGGTCGACCAATATTTGATTGCTTCGAGAGTGTTCGACGTGTATACGAAGTGATCCAACTTCCACGGTTTCAGACATAGCTCGTTAGATTCAGTAGTATTATCATTGCTTTCATCGTGATCAAGCGCCATCCTGGTAGGTCCTGTATTCGCCCTTTTCAGCACCCAGCAATTATCGTAGACATGTGTTTCTACGTCGTCATAAAGACTGTGCCACTGTTTTACATTATCAGGAGTGACAGAAGTTAGCGGTATTCGCAAAGCTGATGCGCATTCACGAAGTTTTGTGTTCCTCCATTCCACTCTTAGAATCTTCTTCTCCTTCTTTTGGTTGTGAGCTGGTACTGTCGTCGGGAGCATTTGTTATAAATGCACTGACACAAGATCCAATTGAAAGCTCACAGTTATAGTCTCCAGCAATGATGAGTGGAAGTGCATAGGGAAGATGAGACGAAAATGATGCAGTCTGTCCAAGACATCTTTGGATCTGTGCACAACGCTTTTCCTCCCTCGATGCGTCAAGATGAATCGACGAGATGACAATCGATGCATCATCACTGTCAACAGAACGAAAGGCTTGTGTAATACATGTATTTGTGTGCTCGTCATCTCCATTACTCTGTTTATTGCTTGAATCTGGCACCCATTTGTTTAGATTGTAAAATATACCATTAGTAAACTGCAACATCAGCAAGTAGAACTCTTCGGTTGCGCTCAGCAATCTTGTCGAGCTGTGGCTGTGAAGGAAGAATGATTTGATACTTTGATAGAAGAGGTTTGATCCATGACGGAAGAACAAATGGCGGCCGCGTGTCACTGGAGTTGCTATGACTATCTTCTGCTCTCTCGAGCTGTAACTCTTGTACACAAATGAAATCAGTGCCACAATTCTCAAGACATGTTAGCAGTCTTGGAAGACGAGTTTCATTCCGAAGCAAATCATCGTCCTTGACCCACTCAAATGCGGCGAATGGCTGTATCTCTCCCGTGCGTTGATCGATCGGTCTTACGTAGAGGGGTGCAAGGAGATTGAAGCTGGAGATGCTGATGATATCGCTTGAGCTTGTTACCAGCCGTGTTCCATAGGGAATTTTCGCCATGGTTACGAAAATGAATTCAAAATTCATGGTTGGAGTGTGATGTCATGTGCACCCTTTTGAGGGGTTCAAGTGACCCTTTTCTGTCCATTTTAACCCATGGGTCCCGAATCTGGCCTTCTTTACGGTTGTTTATCCAATCAGTTACCCGCGTCCGTCCTCCCCCATTCTCACTCACCTCCTCCACGCTCCAATTCACCAAGCCAAGCAAACACCTCGTAGTAGGACGGCATTGAAGAGATCTAGCAGCACTTGGTTGATACATTACTATAGTATTATTGAAAGAAGAGGCTTAGCAGAAGGTACCAGTATTTGCGCTCATTATTAATTATTACAAAACAAGCAACCATGACAGCACCAACAGACGCCACACCGGCCACCGACGCCGCAGCCTACGACCTCACCTCCAACATCTCCCCATACCTCGATCTTCACATGATGTTCCCCCTCCTCGAATACATCGACTCGCTCATCTCATCGGGATCAATTTCCTACAACGCCATGGACGTGGCGCAGGCTCGTTTGGAGCTGCTCAAGCCCACTCATATGGTGGATTATGCCATGGACATTTATCGTGAGGTTCATGGGGAGAATGCGCAGATTCCTCAGGAGATGGAGGATCAGAAGGCTGGTGGTGTTTAAGAAGTTGGAGGAGCTTAAGGATGGGCAGGCTGCGTTTGAGGAGCTTTGTCGTAATGAAGAGGCTAGGGTACGTAATTCATTTATGCTCAGCTTCGTCAATTTTTTGCATTCTCTTCGTCTAGCACTAACACACCTACTTTATTTGTGTATATTTCTCATCAACTAAAACAGGCAAACCTCGTCAGTAGCAACCAATGGAACGTACAATCGATCACATCCAATGCAAGCTACGGTATCACAGCTGAAACTATCGACAACTATTACAAATTTGCCAAGTTCAACTTTGACTGCGGAGACTACCAACAAGGACGTGACATGATTGAGAATTATCTTTCCCTCTTTGCATCTCCTCCCAAGCAGCGCAAGGAGGATGGAGATGATGAGGATGATGAGCTCACAGGGGGTGATGACAATAGGAATTCTTCCGAAGAGGAAAAGACTGGAAACCCGAACATGTATTACCTTACTTCGGTTGATACCACTCTCCTACAGGTCTTGTGGGGGAAACTTTCTTGCGAGATTCTGGTAGAAGACTGGGAAGAAGCAGCTGTTGCTCTTGTGGCAGTCAAAACTGCAATTGAATCACTTGCGTCATCTAGCAAGCTCAGTCCCCTTGATGCACTCCACCAGCGCACTTGGTTATTGCACTGGAGTTTATTTGTATTTTGGAACGATGCCTCTGGTAAAGGATTGGAAAGTATGGTGGACCTGTTTACTTCTGAGAAGTACCTACAGGCCATTACTACACATGCTCCTCACTTGCTCAGATATCTCACCGCGGCTGTCTTGTTGTGCAAACGTCGTGCGGCGAAAAAGGCTGGGAACAACTCAAACGCGGAGGGAAGAAGATTGTTGCGGGATTTGGTCAAGGTCATGAAACAATGTGAATATTCTGATCCTATCGTTGAATTTGTGGAACAGTTATCAGTGAAGTTTGATTTCGAAGCTGCTCAGTCACAACTAGCCCTCTGTGAGAAGGTGCTCTCGACTGACTTTTTCCTATGCAAGCAGACAGAATTGTTCATGGAGGAGGCACGGGTATTTGTTTTCGAGAACTATTGTCGTATCCATCACAAAATCGACTTAACGACACTTGGTGAAAAACTTGCCATGGATCGTAATCGTGCTGAGCGTTGGATTGTTGACTTGATTCGAAATGCATTGTTGGACGCGAAGATTGATTCTGAAGAGGGATGTGTTGTAATGGGAACTGGTAGCACAAGCGTTTATGAAAAGGTGATGGATAGAACAAAAGAGCTAACTGCAAGAAGTGGGGGATTAGTTGTGAATCTTCGTAGCTACATGAATGACGTCAAAAGAGATAAGATCCGGAAGGAGAGAAAGGCCAGAGAGGAGGCAGAATATTAAATTAGGAGTATTGCTGTTACTTATGGCATCGATTTGCGGAAGTCATTCCTCCTTTCCAGCACCGTCCTTTTACGATTTTCTTGCTTTTGGGGAGATAATTGCAAAATCAATCGTCGCTTCTTCACCTTGCCATATTTGGGGGATTTGAGGCGGGTTGTGACGGGCGCTTTGCAGCCTTTCCCAGTGAGCAGTGAGTGGAATAAGTAAACAAAATGCCCAAGTAGATAGATAAGTATTCGAGCTTGTCATCAAGAAGTTCTAATACCGGTACACTAATCCCTACCCATCAAGTTCTCATTGTCCGGTACCCTGATTTCGCGTGATTCGTGATACATAATCTTGACCAAGATCCTCCCAATTCCATAAGACAAGATCAGACCAAGATGATCGTGACCAAGATATCCCCAGGTACGCAGTCAATGTGGCGTCTTGATAATGTAGTCATAATATTAATTCTCTAATCATACTATAATCAATCAATCAAACAAACAAACATGAAAGCTACAGCAGCACCGACGAATAATGGAATCAAAGGCATTGAGGATGCATTCTCAGCAGCCAAGCAGCACGGTCGTGCCACTCTTATCCCTTACATATGCTGTGGATACGATAGTCCCAAGAAAACAGTCGATATTCTTCTTGCCATGCAGATAGGAGGAGCCGATATCATCGAGCTAGGTGTTCCTTGTTCTGAACCGTTCGCAGATGGAGACACTATTAAAGAGAGCCACAAGATCGCGATCAACAACGGAACTACCGGCATGAGAGACTGCCTGCGTATTTTGGAGACTGCCCATCATTCTCATGGGGTACTATTCAAGCTTGGTAGAAGAGTACAACTTCGATGTTGACAACATGTGCCAAGATGCAGCGATGAGCGGCGCAAATGGATTCTTGATGGTTGGTATCGAAGAAGGGAGACAGGAATTGGATTTCAACTCGATTTGCTGCAAAACAATATGTCAAGCATTCAGCTCGTACGGCCTGGGAGTAGCGATAGACGCATTGCCGACCTAGCTGGCATGGCGAGCTCCTTTCTTCATGTTGTGAGCTCCAAGGGTAAGACTGGGGCAAGGAAGCCCTTCACAAGGATTTGGATGATGCAGTCGCTAGAGTTCGAGCGAAGACCGACCTCCCGCTTGTAGTAGGATTTGGCATTAGCAACCCAGAGATGGTGAAAACGAGTATCAAACCTATCTGATGGGGCAGTCGTTGGAAGCTTCTTGACAGATTGTATTATGAAGAATGAAGGAAAAGTACGAGACGAGGACGTCATCTTCCAAAAAATTGTGCATCTACACAGAGGCACCATCCAAGACATTGGAGCTAAGAACCAAGCTTTTGAAATTAATCCCAAGTGCCTTTGCACGTCAAGGTCAACTCATACATCAACAAATCATCTATGTTACGTGTACTTCGGTGTAGCAGCCAGTTGTTTCGCCTCGCAACAATTCATGAAACAGTCAATGCAAGAGCTGCTTGAATCTGCCATTGAATGATGATGACAAAACACCGTGAAAATTAGGCTATTAATGTCAACATGTTCTCTTGGTAATAAAAGTACTGACACATCATACATAGTTGACAAGACAAAAAGGGCAAATATTCAACATGACAATAGAATATATAATACAACACCGTCAATATAGCAATCAACAGTTTCTAGTGACCCATTATATCGGCCATGATAGTATAGAAGTGCATTTGTCACTACTCAAGCACTGTTTGGACGTAATCGCGTCGCTACAACGTCGTAGGTGACCTGATGAGGCATCTTAGACGGCCGCCTGCAATCTCTCGTTGACAACCATAACGTATCTCACGCTGTGAATATGACAATCAACAGCTTCTAGTGACTCATCATAGTTGGCCATGATAGTATAGAAGCATCTTTTTCACGGCTCAAGCATTGTTTGCTCGTATCGGCGTCGCTACAACGTCGTAGGTGACCTGATGAGGCATCTAAGGAGGCCGCCTGCTCTCACCTTTAGCACCATATCGTATCTCACGCTGTGAATATGACAATCAACAGCTTCTAGTGACCCATCATAGTTGGCCATGATAGTATAGAAGCATCTTTTTCACGGCTCAAGCATTGTTTGCTCGTATCGGCGTCGCTACAAGTCGTAGGCGACCTGATGAGGCATCTAAGGACGGCCGCCTGCATCTCCTTTGACAACCATAACGTATCTCACGCTGTGAATATGACAAGCAACAGCTTCTAGTGACTCATCATAGTTGGCCATGATAGTATAGAAGCATCTTTTTCACGGCTCAAGCATTGTTTGCTCGTATCGGCGTCGCTACAAGTCGTAGGCGACCTGATGAGGCATCTAAGGAGGCCGCCTGCTCTCACCTTTAGCACCATATCGTATCTCACGCTGTGAATATGACAATCAACAGCTTCTAGTGACTCATCATAGTTGGCCATGATAGTATAGAAGCATCTTTTTCACGGCTCAAGCATTGTTTGCTCGTATCGGCGTCGCTACAAGTCGTAGGCGACCTGATGAGGCATCTAAGGAGGCCGCCTGCTCTCACCTTTAGCACCATATCGTATCTCACGCTGTGAATATGACAATCAACAGATTCTAGTGACTCATCATAGTTGGCCATGATAGTAAAGAAGCATCTTTTCCACGGCTCAAGCATTGTTTGCTCGTATCGGGGTCGCTACAACGTCATAGGTGACCTGATGAGGCATCTAAGGAGGCCGCCTGCTCTCACCTTTAGCACCATATCGTATCTCACGCTGTAAATATGACAATCAACAGCTTCTAGTGACTCAACATAGTTGGCCATGATAGTATAGAAGCATCTTTTCCACGGCTCAAGCATTGTTTGCTCGTATCTAGTGAAACCTGGTCGTGAAATGGTCAGATGAGTCAGATGCCGGGTGTCTGCCAGACATCCAGTGGTCTGCGAACGATCTGGCGCGTACGATTTGATGTGCATCAAATCGTCACTCTTTGTGAAGCTCTTTGTGAAAAGCATGAGAGATCATGGTGAAGCAACGCTCTTTGATGAGCAGTAGCACTGGAGAGGTGCCTAAAGTAATGAATAGACGGCCTCTATCGCAGTAGTGCGTAAGAGTGTCCGCGCCTGCGGGAATATCCTTCGTATATAGTGTAGTTTGTAGTAGCTGTGTTACCATCTAACACATGGTGAGTGAGCTGTAACGTATCGACTGTTACAGCATAGTGTTGCCCAAACATGCGGCCTGTATCCATGCAAGGATTGCACGGACGTATGTTTCTAGTTTATCAGACCCAAGCTCTGCATGGCATTGTGCTTGGCATCTTGGCGTTCTGCTTCGTGTTTGCACCGTGATGGTGATAGAGTTCAGAGGTAGAATGAATCCGTAGAGTTCTAGCGGAACTGGAGCTGGATGAAGATTGAATTGCCTTCGGAAAGAATGATGAAGGAATTTAGAATCGTCTCTTTATGTGGATAAGAAATGGAAGAAGCCAGAACTATGATGATACGAAGTATATGAGAATATGATGGAGTTCATGTAAGTTTTGGAACGATTATTGTTGGTGGGAGATCTGGATGACAGATTTCATTATGCCAAAAGAAGAATTCCCTCAACAACAAGGGAATAACTTCCCTTGGCGTAGAGAAGAAACGTGTGATTACCTGTTGTCTGCATGGATGAACAAGCGCAAGAGAATAAACAGAGACGTCTGAAGCAGAACGCCAAGATGCCAAGCACAATGCCATGCAGAGCTTGGGTCTGATAAACTAGAAACATACGTCCGTGCAATCCTTGCATGGATACAGGCCGCATGTTTGGGCAACACTATGCTGTAACAGTCGATACGTTACAGCTCACTCACCATGTGTTAGATGGTAACACAGCTACTACAAACTACACTATATACGAAGGATATTCCCGCAGGCGCGGACACTCTTACGCACTACTGCGATAGAGGCCGTCTATTCATTACTTTAGGCACCTCTCCAGTGCTACTGCTCATCAAAGAGCGTTGCTTCACCATGATCTCCCATGCTTTTCACAAAGAGCTTCACAAAGAGTGACTTTAGGCACCTCTCCCGTGCTTACCGCGCATCAAAGAGCGTGCCTTCACCATGATCTCCCATGCTTTTCACAAAAGAGCTTCACAAAGCAGTGACGATTTGATGCCACATCAAATCGTACGCGCGCCAAGATCGTTCGCACGACCACTGGATGTCTGGCAGGGACACACCCCGCGCAAAATCTGACTCATCTGACCATTTCACGACCAGGTTTCAC